>PVLA01010426.1:0-63413 GCA_004027455.1 Hydrochoerus hydrochaeris | reverse complement strand
ACATGTTGGAGACTACTGCAAAATGGCACTGAGCAGGTATTTAAATTAATGAATTGCCTTTCTATGTTTATCTGTGAGTCTCTCCCAGGCCCCTTGACTGGTGAAGGGAGCTGATACATAATAAGTGAACCTGTATGAGTCACTCGTCCTGGATGAGACATTTAGAGGTCTGTGGGACAAGAGAGATTTCAAAAGGCAAAATAAGTCTGTCACAGCAGAGGACACATCAGCTCCTATACCAGTTTCTCCTTTATCCTACTGCCTGCCTCACTCATTAAGGCCTTTCTGCCACAGTTCCTTACATAATGGTAATGTTTTTCTCTCTCCCTAGAATGTACTTCAGTACTCTCTGTAGGGTTTGGATCGATGGTCACAAATTCCCCCAGTTCCATTATGCCATGGAAGCATCTTGCAATTTCTCTGATGGCTCACATTCTCTCTGTATATTTAAGTTTGTTTTCTGGTATATGTCATATTCATCATATATAACACATATGTGATAAACCTCTTACATGTCATAAACCTCATACATGTTATAATTGTCATACATATGTCATATGTGTCACATATGATATTTTATGTCATAAATATGTCATATATGTCACATATATATCATAGACATGCCATACATGTCATAAATCTCATATATGTAACAAGTGTCATCAATGTCATATAGGTCACTTATGTCACAAATATCATAAATGTCATAGAGGCCATATATGTCACATGTTTCACATATGTCATAAATGTCACATATGTCACATACATTACATATGTCATAAATGTCACATATGTCATCTGTGTCACAAATATCATAAGGGTCACATATGTCAAATATATCACATATGCCATTTATGACATATAAATATCATATATGTCATGAATGCCATACATATCATAAATGTAACATATGTCACCAATGTCATAGATGTCACAAATATCACACATGGCCCATCACTTACAATTCTAGCCATCAATCTCTGCCTCATTTCCGCTTGCCTATTTTCTGCCTCAGTGTTTCTAGGTTTCTCCTTTGTCCCACTGCCTGACATGAACATTGAGGCCTTTAAGCCACATTTCCTAAATTCCTGGTAATTTTTTCTGTCTCTCAAGATTTTACTTCAGTCACCTCCATAGGGTTGGATTTTTGGTCACAAAATCCCCCAGTTCCACTATGCCATGGAAGCATCTTTTATCTGATTAATTTCTACTGACAGTTTTGCAGGGTACATAAATCATGGTTGGAGGTTATATTCCTTCAGGACATGGAATACTTCACTCAAAGCTCTTCTTGATCTGATGGTCTTTGTTGAGAAGTCTGCTGTGATCTGGATAGGCCTACATTTATAGGTCATCACTTTATTTTCTCTGAGTATTTTTAGCAATCTCTTTTTATGTTGAATTTTGGTATCTTATGTCATATATGTCATATACATCATATATCTCATGAATCATAAACATGCAGAATATGCCATACATATCCAATATATATAGCATATGTATGCCATACATGTCATATATGTCACATATGTAACAATAGCCATCAATGTCATATAGCTAGCTCACTTATGTCAGAAACATCAGAAACATCATAGAAGCCATACATGTGACATATGTTATAAATGTCATAAATGTCTCATTTGTCACTTACACTGCATAGCTCATATGTCATAAATGTCCCCTATGTCACCTTTGTCACAAATATCATAAAGTCACATATGCCACATAGGTCAAATATATCGCATATGCTATTTATGACATATGAATGAATCATATGTCACAAAGGTCATATATCTCACATGTATGACGAAGCGCCCATCTGTTACAAAGCTACCCAGCTTTCTCTGCCTCCTTTATGCTTTCCTATTCTTTCCCTTTCTGTGTCTAGTTTTCTCCTTTGTACTGCTGCCTGCCCAAGATCTTGAGGCCTTTTGGCCATGGTTCCTGAAATCCTTGGTAATTTCTTTCTTGCTCTCTACAGAGTACTTCTGTACTCATTGTAGGGATTTAATTGTGGTCACAGTTGCCCCTAGTTCCAGTCTGACATGGAACCATCTTGCATCTGCATTCATTTCTACTGACAGTTTTGCAGGGTAGGAAAATCACCATGGGAGGTGATATGCTCTCATGGCGTGCAGTGATTCACTCCAAGCTCTTCTTAAAATGAAGCTCTTTGATCAGAGTTTTGTCTTGGTCTGGACCTGCTTACATTGATAGCTCAATTTTTTATTTTGTGAGAAGGTTTTTAAAATGCTCTTTTTATATTGAATTATCTTATCTCCATCATGAACATGTCATATGCGTAATATATGTCACAAAACTTGTATGTGTCATTAGCATGTCATGCATGTCACAAATGTCTTATATGTATCATATATGACACATATGTGCCATACATATGTCATGTATGTCACATACATGACATTTGTGTGACATGCCTCTGATAAATGCAACACCAGAAACAAATGTCATGTGTTTCACATACGTTGAAAAGGATGCAGAGTTCATCCAGGCCACGTTGAACATATCCATCAATGCCATAAATGTCTCATAGGTCAGATGTGTTACATATGTCCTAGGGGACAAATTTCACCTTCTTTTGCATCTGTCACATATTTCATGAATATCAGTGTGTCACATATGCCACAAATATCATATATATCACATATGCCATTTCTGACATATAATTGTCACATATGTCTTACATGCTGTATATGTCATACATGTCTCTTGTGTCACAAACTTCACAGATGTCACAAATGTCACACATATTACATGCGTCACAATCTTAGCCTGTGTTTTTCGCTCATTTGTGCCATGCTGTTTTCTGCCTTTTTTGCTACTGTTCTCCATTGTCCTACTGCATTCCTCACTCATTGAGGCCTTTCTGCCTCGGTTTCTTAAAGTCCAGTAATTCACTTCTCTCTCTCTTGAAGATACTTCAGTACTCTCTGTAGGTTTGGATTGGTGATAACAAATTCCCCCGGTTCCATTCGGCCATGGAAACCTCATGCAATTTCTCTGAAGGTTAATGTTCTCTCCTTATATCTAAGTTTCTTATCTGGATAATTTATATGTCATCCACATCATATATAGCACAAAAGTGATAAATCTCATATATATCATAACGGTCATGCATGTCTTAATTGTCATATGTATGGCATATGTGACACATATGATGTTTTTTGTCACAAATATGCCATACATGTCCAATATAGATAGCATATACATGCCATGAATGTCATACATATCACATATGTAACAAATGCCATCAATGTCATAGAGGTCTCTTATATCAGAATCATCAGAAATGTCAAAGAAGCCAAATGTGTCACATACATCACAAATGTCATAAATGTCTCATTTGTCACTTACATTGCCTATGTCATATGTCATAAATGTCACCTATGTCACCTATGTCACAAATATCTTTACAGTCACGTATGCCACATTGGTCAAATATATCATATATGCCATTTATGACATGTGAATGAATCATATATCACAATCATTATAGATGTCACATGTGTGGTGAAGCAGCCATCCATTACAAAGCTACCCAGCTTTCTTTGCCTCCCTTACACTTTCCTATTCTCTGCCTTTGTGTGTCTAGTTTTCCCCTTTGTACCACTGCCTGCCCGGACCTTGAGGCCTTTTTGGCCATGATTCCTAAAATCCTGGTAATATTTTCTCTCTCTCTAGAGAGTACTTCTGTACTCATTGAAGGAATGGATTTATGGTCACAAATTCCCCTAGTTCTAGTCTGTCACAGAACCAACTTGTATCTGCATTCATTTCTACTGACACTTTTGCAGGGTATGAAAATCACCAAGGGAGTTGATATGCTCTCAGGGCATGCAGTACTTCACTCCAAGCTCGTCTTGAAATGAAGGTCTTTGGTCAGAGGTTTTTCATTGTCTGGACATGGTTACATTGATAGATCATCGTATTCTTTTGTCAGAAGTTTTTAACACGCTCTTTTATAATGAATTACCTTATTTCCATCATAAACATTTCATATACATAATACACATCACAAACCTCATGTATGACATTAGCATGTCACACATGGCACAAATGTCACATGTGTCATACATGTATAATGTATGTCACATGCATGACATTTTTATGACATATCTGTAATAAATGCAACACTGGAATCAGATGTCAAGTGTGTCACATATGTCAAAAAGGACAAAGATGTCATCTAGGCCATGTTGCCCATATCCATCAATGCCATAAATGTCACATAGGTCAGATGTGTTACATATGCCCTAGAGCACAAATTTCACTTATATTGCATATGTCACCTGTTTTCTGAAAATCAGAGTGTCCAAAATGCCACAAATGTCATATATATCACATATGCCATTAATGACATGTAAATGTCACATATGTAACACATGCCATATATATCATACATGTCACTTGTGTCACAAACATCACAGATGTCACAAATGTCACACATGCCACATACGTCCCAATCCTAGCATGCTTGTTGGCCCATTTCTGCCATGCTGTTTTCTGCCTCTCTTTGCTACTGTTCTCCTTTGTCCTACTGCCTGCCCTGCTCATTGAGGCCTTTGTGCCACAGTTTCTTAAAGTCCGGTAATTTCATTTCTCTCTCTCTTGAAGTACTTCAGTACTCTCTGTAGGGTTTCCATTGGTGATCACAAATTCTCCCAGTTCCATTCGGCCATGGAAACATCTTGCAACTTCTCTGAAGGTTAATGTTCTCTCCTTATATTTAAGTTTCTTATCTGGATAATTCATATGTCATCCACATCATATATAGCACAAAAGTGATAAATCTCATATAGGTCATAATGTTCTTACATGTCATAATTGTTATACATATGGCATTTGTGACACATATGATGTTTTATGTCATGAATATGCCATACATGTGCAATATATATAGCATATACATGCCGTACATGTCATGCATGTCACATATGTAACAAATGCCATCAATGTCATAGAGGCCACTTATGTCAGAAACATCAGAAACTTCATAGAAGCCATACATGTCACATACATCATAAATGTCACAAATGTCTCATTTGTCACTTACATTGCATAGCTCATATGTCATAAATGTCCCCTATGTCACCTATGTCACAAATATCATAGTCACATATGCCATGTTGGTGAAATATATCACATATGCCATTTATGACATGTGAATGAATCATATGTAACAAAGGTCATATATCTCACATGTATGATGAAGCGCCCATCTGTTACAAAGCTACCCATCTTTCTCTGCCTCCTTTATGCTTTCCTATTCTCTCCCTTTCTGTGTCTAGTTTTCTCCTTTGTACTGCTGCCCTTGAGGCCTTTTTGGCCATGGTTCCTGAAATCCTTGGTAATTTCTTTCTCGCTCTCTACTGAGTACTTCTGTACTCATTGTAGGGATTTAATTGTGGTCACAATTGCCCCTAGTTCCAGTCTGACATGGAACCATCTTGTATCTGCATTCATTTCTACTGACAGTTTTGCAGGGTATGAAAATCACCATGGGAGGTTATATAATCTCAGGGCATGCAGTACTTCACACCAAGAACTTCTTGAAATGAAGGTCTTTGATCAGAGGTCTGTTGTGGTCTGTACCTGCTTACATTGATTGCTCATCTGTTTATTTTGTCAGAAGTTTTTTATCACGCTGTTTCTATATTGAATTATCCTATCTCCATCATAAACATGTCATATACATAATATATATCACAAATCCCATTTATGTCATTACCATGTCACACATGACAAAAATGTCATATATGTGTCCTATATGACACATATGTGTCATACATGTGTCATATGTGTCACATGCATGACAGTTGTATGACATGGCTGTGATAAATGCAACACTGGATACAAATGTCATGTGTGTCATATATGTCAAAAAGGACACAGATGTCATCAAGGCCATTTTGCCCATATCCATCAATGCCATAAATGTCACATAGGTCAGATGTGTTACAAATGCCCTAGGGTACAAATTTCACCTATATGGCAAATGTCACATATTTCATCAATATCAGAGTGTCCCATATGCCACAAATGTCATATATATCACATATGCCATTTATGACATATAAATGCCACATATGTCATACATGCCTTATATATCATACATGTCACTTGTGTCACAAACATCACAGATGTCCCAAATGTCACACATGTCACATGTTTCACAATCCTAGCCTGCATTGTTGGCTCATTTCTGCCATGTTGTTTTCTGCCTCTCTTTGCTAGTATTCTCCTTTGTCCTACTGCATGCCCTGCTCATTGTGGCCTTTGTGCCACAGTTTCTTAAAGTCCGGTAATTCATTTCTCTCCCTTGAAGATACTTCAGTAGTCTCTGTAGTGCTTGGATTGGTGATCACAAATTCCCCCAGTTCCATTCGTCTATGGAAATGATTTGCAATTTCTCTGAAGGTTCACATTCTCTCCTTATATTTAAGTGTCTTATCTGGATAATTCATATATCATCCACATGATATATACCACAAAGTGATAAATCTCATATATATCACAATGGTCGTACATGTCTTAATTGTCATACATATGGAATATGTGATGCATATGATGTTTTTATATCATGAATATGCCATACATGTCCAATATATATATAGCATATACACGCCATAGATATCATACATGTCACATATGTAACAAATGCCATCAATGTCATATAGGTCTCTTATCTCAGAAATATCAGAAATGTCATAGAAGCCATACATGTCACATACATCATAAATGTCAGAAATGTCACATTTGTCACTTACATTACGTATGTCATATGTCATAAATGTCACCTATGTCACCTATGTCACAAATATCTTTATAGTCACATATGCCACATTGGTCATATATATCACATATGCCATTTATGAAATGTGAATGAATCATATGTCACAAAAGTGATAGATGTCACATGCATGATGAAGCGCCCTTCCGTTACAAAGCTACCCAGCTTTCTCTGCCTCCTTTACGCTTTCCTATTCTCAGCCTTTGTGTTCAATATTTCTCCTTTGTCCTGATGCCTGCCTGGGACCTTGTGGCCTTTTTTGCCATGGTTCCTAAAATCCTGGTAATTTCTTTCTCTCTCTATAGAGAGTACTTCTGTACTCATTGTAGGGATGGATTTGTGGTCACAAATTCCCTAGTCCAGTCTAACGTGGATCCATCTTCTATCTGCATTCATTTCTACTGAAAGTTTTGCAAGGTACGAAAACCACAGTAGGAAGTGATATGCTGTCAGGGCATGCAGTACTTCACACCAAGCTCTTCTTTAAATGAAGGTCTTGAATCAAAAGTCTGTCATGGTCTGGACGTACTTACATTTATAGCTCATTTCTTCATTTTGTCGTAAGGTTTTTAACATGCACTTTCTATATTGAATTGTCTTATCTCGATCATAAACTTTTCATATACATTATATATGTCACAGATCTGATGTATGTCATTAGCATGGCTTACATGTCACAAATGTCATGTGACATATATGTGTCATACATGTATCATGTATGTCACATGGATGAGATTTGTATGATATGCCCGTGATAAATGCAACACCTGAAAAAATGTCATGTGTGTCACGTAAGTCGCAAAGGACACAGATGTCATCTAGGCCATTTTGCCCATATCCATCAATGCCATAAATTTCACATAGGTCAGATATATTACATATGCCCTAGGGGACAAATTTCACTTATATTACATATGTCACATATTTCATGAATATCAGAGTGTCACATCTGCCATAAATGTCATATATATCACATATGCCATTTGTGACATATAAATGTCATATATGTCATACATGCCATATATATCATACATATCACTTGTGTCCCAAACATCATAGATGTCACAAATATCACCTATGTCACATGGGTCACAATCCTAGCCTGCGTGGTTGACTCATTTCTGCTATGCTGTTTTCTGCCTCTCTTTGCTACTGTTCTCCTTTGTCCTACTGCCTGCCCCGCTCATTGAGGCCTTTCTGCCACAGTTTCTTAAAGTCTGGTAATTCATTTCTCTCTCTTGAAGATACTTCAATCCTCTCTGTAGAGTTTCCATTGGTGATCACAAATTCCCCCAGTTACATTTGGCCAAGGAAACAACTTTGAATGTCTCTAAAGTTGAACGTTCTCTCTTTATATTTATGTTTATTATCTGGATAATTCATATGTCATCCACATGATATATAGCACAAAAGTGATAAATCTCATATAGGTCATAATGGTCATACATGTCATAATTGTCATACATATGTTACCTGTGACACAAATGATGGTTTATGTCATGAATATGCCATACAGGTCCAATATATATAGCATATACACGCCATACATGTCATACATGTCACATATGTAACAAATGACATCAATGTCATATAGGTCACTTCTGTCAGAAACATCAGAAACGTCATAGAAGCTTTACATTTCACATATGTCATAAATGTCATAAATGTCTCATTTGTCATTTACATTGTATATGACATATGGCATAAATGTCACCTATGCCACCTATGTCACAAATATCTTAAAGTCACATATGCCACATATGTCAAATATGTCACATATGATATTTATGACATGTGAATAAATCATATGTCACAAACATCACAGAAGTCTCATGTATGATGAAGCGGCCATCCATTACAAAGCTACCCAGTATTCTCTGGATCCTTTATGCTTTCCTGTTCTCTGCCTTTTTGTGTCTAGTTTTCTCCTTTATCCTGCTGCCTGCATGGGACCTTGAGGCCTTTTTGGACATGGTTCCTAAAACCCTGGCAATTTCTTTCTCTCTCTCTAGAGAGTATTTCTGTACTCATTGTAGGGATGGATTTGTGGTCACAAATTCCCCTAATTCCAGTCTGACACGGAACCATCTTGTATCTCCATTCATTTCTACTGACAGTTTTGCATGGTACAAAAATCACTGCAGGAGGTGATATGCTCGCTGGGCATGCAGTACTTCACTCCAAGCTCTTCTTGAAATGAAGGTCTTTGATCACAGTTCTGTCCTGGTCGGGACGTGATTATATTTATAGCTCATTTCTTCATTTGTCAGAAGGTTTTTAACATGCTCTTTTTATATGGAATTATCTTATCTCGATCATAAACATTTCATATACATAATAAATGTCACAAATCTCATTAGCATGTCATACATGTCACAAATGTCATACATGTGTCATATATGACACATATGTGTGATGCATGTGCCATGTATGTTGCATGCATGACATTTTAATGACATGCCCTTGATAAATGCAACACCTGAAACAAATGTCATATGTGTCACATATGTCACAAAGGACACAGATGTCATTCAGATCATGTTGCCGATATCCATCAATGCCATAAATGTCCCATGGGTGTGATGTGTTACAGATGCTGTAGGGGACAAATAGCACCTATATTCCATATGTCACATATTTCATAAAAATCAGAGTGTCCCATATGCCACAAATATCATATATGTCACATATGCCATTTACAACATATAAATGTCACATATGTCATACATGCCACATATATCATTCATGTCACTTGTGTCACAAACATCACAGATGTCACAAATCTCACATATGTCACATGCGACACAATCCTACCCTGACTTTTTGCTCATATCCGCCATGCTGTTTTCTGCCACTTTTTGTGACTGTTCTCCTTTGCCTTACTGCCTGCCCCACTCATTGAGGTCTATCTGCCACAGTTTCTTAAAGTCTGGTAATTGATTTGTCTCTCTCTTGTAGTTACTTCAGTACTATATGTAGGGTTTGGATTGCTGATCACAAATTCCCCCAGATCCATTAGACCATGGAAACATCTTGGAATTTCTCTGAAGTTTAACGTTATATCCTTATATTTAAGTTCCTTATCTGCATAATTTATATGTAATCCACATCATATATAGCACAAAAGTAATAAAACTCATACTATGTCATAACGTTCATACATGTCATAATTGTCATACGTACAGCATATGTGACACTTATGATATTTAAATGTCATGAATATGCCATACAAGTCCATTATATATAGCATATACACTCCATACATGTCATACATCTCACATATGTAACAAATGCCATCCATGTCATATAGGTCACATATGTCAGAAAAATCAGAAACGTAATAGAAGACATACTTATCACATACATCATAAATGTTATAAATCTCACATCCACAGAAAAGTGGCAAGTGATTAGAATCCAAAGCCCCCTGCTCTGTTGAATAGGGCATTCTTCAGAGGCAAATGTTTGAGGAAATAGGAAGTACCTGGGAGGAATGTTACAAACAAATCATAACAACTTCCTTTCAAGAGCTCAGAAAATATGTTCCCTCCAGGCCATCTGATGGGATTGGATTGGGGAGAGGAGACAGCAGATCACAGTATAAAGTCAACTTTGTAGGCACTGACATATTTTCTGTGGATCAAACAAGGCACACACCATATTCTACAGTGTCAACACAGTCAAAATTTCCTTCCCTAGTAAGCAGCTTCCCAAAAGATCAATGAGTAGAAAGATGAAACATTTGAAATGTTGGCAAAAGGTGTTTAGAGCAACATTTGGGGTGGAGGAAAAGTCTCAGTACCTTTCAGACATTCTGATTTTCATGGGAGAAAATCTGTTCTCATATATGATACCCAACAGTTGATTTCAGTACTGTGTTTTGAATATTCCATTACACAATGTGAAGGTGAATGAGAGGTAGAAAAACAGAAACCTTAGGAAAAAACAAAAAAACCCACAAAAAGCCAAAAAAGAAAATGGAAAGTTTACACTGGTTTCCTCAAATGTCATTCCCCAAAATTTCTATCTATGGAGATGGATGGTTATACATAGTCCTTTCTAATCTTGCCCTAAAAGGATCTGCCTACTACCTATGTCTCCATTGTTATCTAGGTCCCTTACAGGACAGCTGTGTCATAGATTCTGAGCTCCACCTCACAATGCTGCTCAGCCAATCACAGCCAATTGTGGTTGCCTGGCAATCTTAAGCCTCTTTATTGCTGTAACTAGGTGGGGCTCAGCTCTTCAAAATTCCAGCATGTTTCCAAAAACTCAGCCACTCCACTAATGCACTATTTTCCTTTCCCTTGGTAGATTCATTCACGATTTTTTTTTCATTTTCCTCATCATAACATGTGCTCACACAATGTGAATTGAAAAAAAAATTCCTGGAGAGCCTTTTTCTCAGTCCTGGGTTCTAAGCAGAATAAACATCACTCAGACAGTGGTTGTAATTTTTGAAATACAAGGTGGGAACAAATTTCAAGACAGGGAAATGTCACAATGCATTAGAGAGGGCTTGCTTTCTAAGCCTGCCATCTCTAAACACATTCAGTCCAGGGTTCTTGCTGACATGTTGAGATTAGTTTTCTCTGGAGAGCAGGATTCACAGGATGAGTGCCTACAAAATGAGAACTCCTGCAAGGCCTGAATGTTGGCTGTACCTGCCTCAGCTTGCCTGATTCCACTTGGTTTTCCTTTGTAAGAACCCAATTCAGAGGATGTCAACAGCTTTAGGCATCATTGAACAGAGGAACATAAACATGAGCTCCTGTCTCAGTATAGAACAGAACAACATACTACAGAGACAATGATCAGCACATTTTTCCAACTCCAGATATAACCTGCTGATGAGAACAACATAGAAATTGGGTCCACAACATTCAGTGGTTCAGAGAACAACCGATTCTTTTATGAATCAATTTTTCAGTCCAAAACTCATGGAAAATCCCATCTCCCAAGGCCCAAATAATCCTAGCAAACTTCTCAAATGACACAATTGATCCATTAGTGGAGTGTGGGGGACAGGCTTTCACACTATGCCCTTTTCTTTCTCTAACACTCCTTAATTGGCACCCTCCATGAAACTTGGCAAAAGATACAAGGCCCAGAGGTGAGGAAGTGGCTGTACTTGCCAAAGGTGTATCATCAGATGCTTACAGCTCAGAGGCACAAATCCCAAGGAGACCTGGTTTAGGTGGCAAAGATGAAGAATGAGTGAAATGGCCTGAGCTATCTGGCTCATGCAAGGGAAGAAAGGGGACATGAGAGGCTCATAGGGTCAGTCCCTGGGTGGCAGTTTGAGGCCACAGTAAATGTGTCCACCTTAGCAGTGTTGACACTGGACAGCAGGGAAATTGTGTGCTCTGACTTGCACTCAGCTGTAATTTCCATTTTAATTTTCAGATGGGGTCTGAAAACATGACAGCATGTTTCAGTGTTTAAAGAGTCTTAGCTATCATGTAGGTGACTCAAATAGAGTGTAGAGGCTAAGTATTCAGGAAGAACCCTTGCAGGTTGAAACCAACTGAAATGAACTTGAGATTTTCAGGTTTATACTCATTGGGAAAATTTTCCTTTAACTTTTTGTATAAATATCTGCTTCTGTGGGAAGTCAGCCTAGAGGTGGCATAGGGAAAATTGCAACTTTCCTCACACTGATTGACATGCCACTGTTTGTCAGTTGGATTCCCCAACAGATTGGAACACTCAGAAGTGTCAGAGCAACACATTTTCACTGGTTGAATTTCAGAAAATAGGCATTGCTCTCTCCTTGTGTAATTACAAGTGAAGACTGCTGTCTATTGACCACTGCCAGGCTGGACAAACCTCACCTTGAAAAAATCCTCAGAAAAGGGGCCAGTGATTAGAAGCCTAAGCCCCCTGCTCAGTGGAATAGGGCATTCCTCCGAGGCAAATATTTGCAGAAATAGGAAGTACCTGGGAGGAATGTAACAAACAAATGATAACAAATTCCTTTGAAGAGCTCAGAAAATGTGTTCCCTCCAGGCCATCTAATGGGATTGGATTGGGGAGAGGAGACAGCAGATCACAGGAATACATCAACTTTGCAGACCCTCAGATATCTACTATGGATTTCAGAAGGCACACATCATATTGTACCGTGTCAAAACAGTCAAAATTTCCCTTCCCAAGTAAGCATCTTCCCAAAAGACCATTGAGTAGAAAGATGAAACATTCGAAATATTGGCAAAAGGTTTTTAGAGCAACATTTGGGGTGGATGAAAAGTGTCAGTACCTGTAAGACTTTCTGGTTTTCATGGGAGAAAATCTGTTCTCATGTATGATACCCCACAGTTGACTCCTATACTGTGGTTTGAACAGTCTGTTATAGAATGTGAATGTGAAGCTGTTTGTCTCACCAAGAGAGAGCTAGAAAAACAGAAACCTTAGGAAAAAAACCACAAATAACCTAAAAAGAAAATGAAAATGTTACACTGGTTTCTTCAAATGTCATTGAATGACTATCTATTGAAGCATTTAAAGCTGAACTCTGTAGTCCCCAGACCATCTAGCTAAGGAATTCCCAAGCCAAAATTGGAATGACATGTGAAGTGATAATCTCATGTGCGGAGTTCTGACAACATAGCAAATATGTAATCTTGACCCTGCCCCATTCCCCAAATCTCCTATCTAAGGAGATGGATACAGAGCTTTTATTGGGCTTGTCTATTTGGTCTTTTATGTCTTCTGTTAGGGTTACCTGCATAAATTCCTGTTTGTGTTTCCCTCTTCATGGTGTTAGTTCACATATGTGACAACAACCATGAGATCTTTTATGAATAATGTGATAATGCTGAAATTTTAACTTCCTTTTCATAGTCCCAGAGTTTTGTGGTTTTTTTTACCTCAGATTTACTGGCTCTGTCTCTTTCCTATAATTTTTCCTTTACCTTTCCTTCCCTTTCTAGTTGCTTTGCTCCATTATGAGACCTGGTACAGAAAAGACAGAGTATTTTCACACTTATTGACTAGAAAACCTGTTGAAACCATGCTCATTGGAATATGAATGGTTTCAGGATGGTTGTGCCAGAAATTGCACTTGAAGTCCACTCTGGGATTGCAAATCCAATATCCTTGCACTGGTTTTGTTGCTGAAAAATTCCACAGACATCCCTTAGACTGGCTGTGAATGTTCCAAGCAACCACTTTTTTAAGAATTTAGGGAAGAGGACTCAGCCAAATGACATAGTGTTCAACTGGAAAGAAGAAACTCAATGGAAAATTGTGGCAAAAATCAAGTGAGATGTCTTATGTCCCATTGGCACTGCATCCATGGGTAGATTTGCAGGCATATACCATATACTCATGAAAAATCATGAAAAAACTCAATCAATGGATCTTTCAGAAAAAATACTGTTTTATACAAAATCTTTTCTAATCTTGCCCTAGAAGGACCTGCCTACTACCTATGTCTCCATGACAATGTGCAGCACTGTAATGTAAGAGGAATTCAAAACAACCCCCTCTCATGACTAAGAAATTTACAGAATGTACCTTTCCTGAGCATCTGCTGCCCATATTAGGAAGTGCCCTCCGCCGCCCAACTCTAGACCCCCCTATGGTCATCTCCTCCAATAAATGTAAAAAGCCCTTTAAACTAACCAATGCCATCTGGTTCTGTGACCATGCTTGCAAAGACCCCTCTGCCCTTTGTTCTATAGCTTAAAAGCCCTGCTGCGGCTCACCTTGGGGCTTTTGTTCCTGCATGTTCAGTGAGCCCTACGCATGCTTGGACAATAAAGACCCCTTGCCTATTGCATGAGAAGTCATCTGTTGGTGTCTCCCTACACATGGCGGGTGTCTCAACCCCTCACATTGGAGGTCCCAGTGAGACTGGGATTACCCCATGCATCAGGAGACTTCAACAGCCACCTCTCAGGGTAAGTACAGCCATTTCTATCTCTCCCTATTTATGTCTCTCTTTGTCTTAATTTCACTTTGTGTTCACTAGTTTTGTTGTGACTGGCACCAAGATGCATGAGCTCTTGGTCCAAGTGACTTGCCTCCATACGGCCATCTCTATTTCTCTCTCTCTCTCTCTCTCTCTCTCTCTCTCTCCATTTTTAGTTTCACTTTGTGATTGCTAGTTTTATTGTGACTGGCACCAAGACACGTGAGCTCTTGGTCCAAGTGACTTGCCTCCAGGCTTCTGAGTTACAGGTCACTTCCCCGGGGGATGCCCTGGGGATCATAAGCTCTCTGAGTCTATTTTGTGGTGGAGTCACCATTAGTCATTCCTCAGATTCTGTTTACTTCCTCCTTTGGGGAAGTTTTGCATGCTGGCATTTGTCTGTTGTCTTGGTCTTAGTGTTCATCTGTCTTTGTTTGTTCGGCACCACTAACCTTATTTTGTTACACAGCACCCACCATGGGAGAAACAACATCTATCCCTCTCTCTCTCACTCTAGATCGTTGGTCAGAAATATGAGAGAGGGCTCATAATGTTTCTTTACTTGTCAAAAAACGTAAATGGCAGATGTTCTGCTCGTCAGAGTTGCCTACATTTCAGGTGGGATGGCCGCCAGAGGGGACTTTCCACCTCCCCCTTATCCAGGCAGTTAAGACTATAGTCTTTCATCCTAGGGGACAGGGACATCCTGACCAACAACCTTACATTGTGGTGTGGCAAGACTTATGCGAAGATCCCCCAAAATGGGTAAGGCCCTTTTTAACTCTGGCTCTACCGGAGCCCACCACTCTCTTACCCATAAAAGCTCAACCTGGCCAATCCCCTGTCCCCAACCTGTACCCCTCTCTCCCTCCTCTGGTTCTGCCCAAGTTTCAGTCTGACTTAATCCTATTGGACTCCGAGGCACCTCCTCCTCCTTACCCCCCTCTACCCTCTGTTCCAACCGAGGCAACTGCTGCAGCAGCTGCTGCTGCTCCTCCCCTTTCTCCTACTCCACCCTCTCCACCCTTTACCCCTGAGCTGACTCTGCTGGGCCCTCTAGTTGATGCTGCAGACTATGTGCCACCCCAAGGAACCCAAAGTCAGCGGGCCCTGGGCCTTCAAGATGGAGTGGCAATCACACTCCCCCTCAGGCTGCATGGACCCATGCTGGACAATGGGAATGGGGGAGAAATGCCAGAACTCCAATACTGGCCCTTTTCCTCCTCCGACTTATATAATTGGAAAAATAATAACCCTCCTTTTTCTGAGGATCCTTCTATGTTAACTGGGTTGGTGGAGTCTCTCAGGTTCTCTCACCAGCCTACCTGGGATGACTGTCAACAGTTGCTGGGGGCCTTGTTTACCACTGAAGAAAAGGATTGAATCCTCATACAGGCCAGAAAACTTGTGCAAGGACAGGATGGGAGACCTATCCAGCTCCCAAATATCATTGATGATTTCTTCCCATTGTGCTGCCCTGATTGGGACCCCAATACTCTGGAAGGTAGGGAGCATCTGTTCATCTATCACCAGAATCTATTGGCAGGTCTCTGAGTGGCTCCTAGGCAGCCTACAAATTTGGCTAAGGTAAGGGAGATCCTTCAAGGGCCTACTGAATCACCCTTGATATTCTTAGAGAGACTAATGGAAGCTTACTGTAGGTACACTCACTTTGACCCTCAAGATGAGGGACAATGGGCATCTGTTGCCATGGCCTTTATAGGTCAGTCAGCTTCAGACATTAGGCATAAGCTCCAATGACTAGACGGGTTACAAGACTTGACTTTAAGAGATTTGGTAAAAGAAGCTGATAAAATATATTACAAGAGAGAGACAGAGGAGGAGAAGGAACAGAGAAAGGAAAAAGAGAGAGAGGAGAAAGAACTAACCAGAGATAGAAAGAGGAATAAGGAATTGACAAAAATCTTGGCCACAGTAGTAAAAGGAGTTCAGGGAAATATAGATGAGGATAAGCCATGCCGCCCTCCTCTTGACCCCAACCAATGTGCATATTGCAAGGAGTTGGGACACCTCACCAAAGATTGCCCCAAGCTTAAAAGAAAAAACAAGAGAAAAAGACAAAAGGAACAGGCCTTAGAGGCTCAACAATGCCAACCTAATGTGCTGGCCTTGGAAGGAGAAGACTAGAGGGGATGGGGCTCAGATCCCCTCCCCGAGCTCAGGGTAACTTTTAACGTGGAGGGGACCCCAATTGACTTTGAAGTAGATATGGGAGCTGTCTTTTCTGCTCTCCAAGCCCCATTGGGACCTCTGTCATCCAAGAGGTCCTTGGTTCAAGGGGCTAATGGGAGCAAATACAGAGCATGGACCACTAAGAGGACTATCAACCTAGGTAAAGGTAAAGTCCAACATTCCATCTTAGTAATACTGGAGTGCCCAGATCCCCTTATGGGGAGAGATCTTCTAACTAAACTAAGAGCTAGAATAACCTTTGAGCCTCAAGGGCCCCAAGTGACTTTCCTCAACCCCCTGGTGAGCCAAACTATGGTGACTATGCTGGCTTTGGCAACAGATGATGAATACCAACTTTATCATCAGCCCATGGCCCCGGCTATACCCCAGAACTGGTTTATAGAATTCCCTGACTCGTGGGCTGAAACAGCTGGACTAGGACTAGCCACGTTACAGCCCCCTGTGGTAATATCCTTTAAGGCATCTGCCTCACTGGTCCACATCAAACAATATTATATAAGCAAGGAGGCTCATCAGGGGATAAAGAAACACATACAAAAGTTCCTCGATTTGGGGGTACTAGTACCATGCCAATTGGCTTGGAATACCCCCTTGCTACCAGTCAAAAATCCAGGAACAGGAGACTACAGACCAGTACAGGATTTATGAGAAGTAAATAACAGGGTAGAGGATATACATCCTACAGTGCCTAATCCCTACAGTCTGCTTAGCACTCTTGGTCTCAAAAAGATCTGGTATACGGTACTGGATCTAAAAGACACTTTCTTTCATCTATAGTTACATAAAGATAGTCAACCTCTGTTTGCCTTCGAATGGACAGACCCTGACACAGGGACATCAGGACAGCTGACTTGGACCTACCTCCCTCAGGGATTTAAAAACTCTCCTACCATCTTTGATGAAGCTCTCCACAAGGACCTGGCTGCCTTTCAAATCCAACACCTTGCTGTAACTTTTCTTCAGTATGTAGATGACTTTCTGCTGGCCGCAGATTCGGAAACAGACTGTATGTATAGGACACGGGAGCTCTTACAAGAGTTAGCCAAATTGGGATATAGAGCCTCTGCTAAAAAGGCTCAAATTTGCCAAAAAGAAGTCATCTTCTTAGTTGTCTGGAGTAGCCAGTCTACTTGGTCCTTAGTAAAGGGCTGGATGATAATAACTGGTTCTTTGCCAAAATAACATTTTCCTTGTTTTCTGCCTTGAATTATTAGGTCTGAAACTGCTTGGTAGTAGGGTAGGAGTGTCTTTTTTGGGGAAACTGACAGGTGGACCCACATGAGGGGAGCCTGTTGCCAGAATGCTGCCATGGGGCAAAGCTTTGTATTAAAGATGAGGAATTGTAAAGGCTTATCATAATCTATGAAGAAAACAGTTTGTTGAGCAACCTCCTCCACTATATTGAGTGCATTTCTGGCATTAGGTGTGAGCTTGTGGGGGGAGGTTGGGTCAATGTCTCCTTGCAGGATCTCTTAGAGGGGTTTTAAATCATGTTTTGTTAGTCTTAAATAAGGTAGGAGCCAATTAATGTCACCTAGAAGCTTTTGGAAGTCATTGAGTGTCTGAAGATTATCAAGTCTTAATTGAGGCCTTGGAGAAAGTACTTGAGTGCCCTGTAGCTGAAAACCCAGATATATATATATATATATATATATATATATATATATATATATATCTGTAAGCTGGACTTTATCAGGCACTATTTGGAGTCCAGCCTTTTGTAAGGTGACTTGTAGTGCCCGATAACATTGTAAGGTTTGGTCTTTATGTTTTCCTGCCAAGAGGATATCATCCATATATTGAAGGATGTAAATATTTGGCCAATGGTCTCTAACTGGTTGTATAGCAGCAGCCACAAAAGCCTGGCATAATGTAAGGGAGTTGGCCATTCCCTGAGGGAGAACGTGCCATTGAAATCTTTGCATAGGAGCCTTAAAATTGGTAGATGGAAGACTAAAGGCAAAGAGTTTTTGATCTTGTGGATGTAGGGGAATTGAGAAGAAACAATCTTTGAGATCTATGACAATTTTAAAGAATCCTAGGGTGATGGCACTGGGTGAGGGGAGCCCTGGCTGTAATGGTCCCATTTTGACCATGGCTTTGTTTATTTCCCTGAGATCTTGTAGTAGCCTGCATTTTCCTGACTTTTTACGTATTACAAAAATGGGCGTATTCCAGGGGGAATCACTTGGGATAATGTGGCCTGCATTTAGCTGGTCCTGCACCAGCTGTTGAGCAGCTGCAAGCTTTTCAGAGATAAGGGGCCATTGATTGACCCAAACAGGGGTGTCTGACAACCATGTGATCATTTGTGCATGGGCTGCAGGAATATCAATGACCCCTATTGAAAATAGCCTATGCCAGCTTTTGAGAAATTAGGAGTTGGGGAAATAGGAATTTTGATACCTGAGCTCTGTTTGCCTAAGCCTTGATTAGGGAGAAACCCATGATTAAGCATTTGTTTTGTGACTATAGTATTGGGGCTGCCCATCAGCATTCCCATCTGGGTTAATAAGTCCCTGCCCCACAGATTAAGGGGTAGTCCTGCAACAATGCAGGGTTGTATATGACCTTGATTATTTTCTTGGTCTTTCCAGGTAAGAAGGTTAGCACTGCATTGTGGATTTTTTGATTGCCCAACCCCTTGTAAATGAGTCATAGTGGTCTCTAAGGGCCATGTAAGGGGCCAGTCTTCTTTTTTAATAATAGTTACATCAGCACCCGTATCTATAAGCCCTGAGAAACATTTTCCATTAAGCAGTAAGGTCATAAGGGGCTTGTCTTTGGAAGTGAGTTGGGCCCAATATATATCTGAAGACCCAAGTGATGAGTCTCCCCTATAGGAAGCCATGGTTGTATTAGGAGTTTTAACTAAGGGCAGCAGCACCAGTTGGGCAATACATTGTCCCTGGATGATGGAAACCAGGCCAGAAACGGAGGATGCCATAATGGTAATTTCCCCAGTATAATCATTATCTATGATTCCTGGGACAACTTGTAAACCTTTTAGTATTGTGCTGCCACATCCAAGAATTAGCCCACATGTGTCATTGTGGAAAGGGCCAAAAACCCCAGTAGGGATGGCCTGTGCACCCATGTCAGAAGTTAATATTGTGTTGGAGGTGGAACAGAGGTCCAGTCCTGCACTTCCTGGTGTGGCACAGAGGTCTGAAATAGATTGTTATGCATTGGGTTGTTTTGTGCTGGGACAAACCTTATAGCCCCTGGGGCTTGTCCTTGATTGGGGGTCTGGGGCTGACCCCATATCCCATTTCCCTGTTGGGGGAGGGGATTACCTTCCTTGTCAAATTTGGATTTGCATTCTCTAGCCCAATGATATCCCTTTTTGCATCTTGGATATAGGCTATTAGGATTTTTCATTTGTTTGGCATTTGGAGACTGTGGGGCTTTGGGGCAATCCCTGACAAAATGTCCTATTTGGTCGCAGTTGAAGCATTTACTATTATTGGTTTTTCCTCCTTGTTTATGTGTGAGAAGAACCACTCTTATGGCCGTAGCCATAACTTGGACATGGTGATGGGCGGGGCCTATGTCAGCTCACAGGCGGATGTAACCTGAGAGGTCCTCTTTCTTTTTGTGTGGCCTGATTGCAGCCTGGCAGGCGGATGTTGCGTTTTCATATGCCAATTGTTTGATTAAGGCAGAATTACTCTCAGGGGAGCCGAAGAGGTGCTCAGCTGCCTGTAAGAGGAAATCAACAAAGTCACAGAAGGGTTCTTCTGGTCCCTGTCTAATATTAATAAGAGAGGAGGTAACCTCTCCACTAGGGGGGAGCTTTCTCCATGCCCTGCAGGCAGCTGCATTAATCTGTGCGAAGAGGCCAGGGTCATACTGCATTTGGGCTTCTTTAGAATTAAAGTTTCCAGTTCCCGCTAACATGGGGAAGGTCCAAGAATTTTGTTGTCTATTGGCATTGTCTCTTGCTATAAGTTCACATTGGTCCTTGAATTCGGATTTCCAAAGTAAATAGTGGCCTCCAGATAGAGAGGCTTTAGCTAAATCTTTCCACTCATTTGGTATAATCCAACCATGTGTCATGTAATCTAGGACAGCAAGGGTGAAGGTAGCTGTGGGACCATATTGAGTAACTGCTGTTTTTAATTCTTTTAGAGCAGCTACTGTGAAAGGTGTATAGGCCCTGATGACCTGTGGGGCAGGTGGTGCGGCACCATCCTGTGCCTCGCCATTATGTGGGGCACCATTTTGTGGGGGCAGGGTTGTTTCCGTTACTGGAAACACCATGGCGGGGTGCCCTGTGATGGGTCAGATGTAGACACCATTTTAGGCGGGGAGCTTGGGAGGTCTATGTCTAAGGATTGGAGTTGTAAGATGAGCTGTTGTTTTTTTTGTTTAAGTTTAAGTTGTAGTTGTGAGTCTTGAATTTGGCTTTTAAATTTGAAAGGGCAGAGGATGGATCAGGCAGTTCTTGTGGGGTAGATAAGAGTTTATTAGGTAGTACGGGGGCCACAAAAGGTGGATCATGATACTGAGCAGCCTCTTCCAGTAATTGTGAACAATCAACCTCCTGGAAATCGGAAAGGTCAGGATACATAGGCTGATATGGAGGAGGGAGCATGGCGGTGCCATTTTGAGTATCAGGCAGGGTGGTGCCATTTTGAGTATTAGGCAGGGCAGCACCATTTTTGGAGTCCTCATGTACTCCAGAAAGAGGAAGTGGCAGTAAATTGCCATCTTGCAGTGGCTCTGGGATATCAAGGATCACAGAGCTAGGGGGACTGGGCACATTGGGTGTACCTAATGCTGGCTGAAGAGTAGGATTGTGGGAGGAGCATAATGCACCCTCACCTTGAGTAAGTGTCTCATCAATTTGGGGATCTGCATGATGTTGAGTCAGTAGCTAAGAAATTAGAGTCCAATAAGTAAAGGAGGTCACTGGGACCTTTTCACAACCAAAGACTCTATAGTAATCTTTAAGAGCATCACCTACTCTTTCCCATCATTTAGTATCAATGGAGCCCTCCGAAGGGAACCAGAGGCATACCTTATGTATAAATTGAAAATACTGCAATAAATCTTTGGTTTTAACCTTTATCCCTCTCACTTTGAGGGCCTTGCTGAGGCCAGTAACAAACAACTCAAGTTCACTTAAAGCTTGACCCATGCCAATTACGTTCACTTACCGTGATTCAGACGAGATGTCAGGCAGTGTTCTGTACAGATCACAGGGATGGAGTCCCCTGGTTACTGTGGCCATGGCTTTTCCTCTGTGAACAATACCTCATTGACTTCCTCGTATTGGGGCCCCACGTTGGGTGCCACTTGATCCGGCCCACGGATAAATCCATGAGTTTCCTCTAGAGGAAGGAAAATTGGGTGGGGGCTGGGTAAAGAGAGAGAGATGGAGACAAGTTGAGTGGTTCCAATCAAGTCTCATTTATTGAGGAAGTGTCCCTGGCTTATAAAGAGGTGGAGGCAGGAAGTTATCAAGCATGGATAGGTCATCATCATACCCTGGGTCAGGTGGGAGAGGATCATGGGAAATGTAGGCTGATGCACCAGATGCCCACAGGAGGGAGAGACAGGGTGGCAGCAGTGAAGCTATCATGCCACTCCCTACACAGTGCCAGGCTGGACAAACCAAAAGAGGCCAAAATTCTCAAAACAGGGGCAAATTATTAGAAGTCAAAGCCTCCTGCTCAGTTGAATAGGGCATTCCTCAGAGGCAAATGTTTGAGGAAATAGGAAGTACCTGGGAGGAATGTTGCAAACAAATGATAACAAATTCCCTTGAAGAGTTCAGAAAATGTGTTCCCTCCTGGCCATCTGATGGGATTGGATTGGGGAGAAGAGACAGCAGATCACAGGAAAAAGTCAACTTTGTAGACCATGAGATATTTACTGTGGATCCCAGAAGGCACACACCATATTCTAGAGTGTCAACACAGTCAAACTTTCCCTTCCCGAGTAAGCAGCTTCCCAAAAGACCATTGAGTAGAAAGATGAAACATTTGAAATGTTGGCAAAAGTTGTTTAGAGCAACATTTGGGGTGGATGAAAAGTGTCAGTACCTGTCAGACTTTCTGGTTTTTATGGGAGAAAATCTGTTCTCATGTATGATACCCCATAGTAGATTCCTATACTGTGGTTTCAACAGTACATTAAAGAATGTGAATGTGAACCTGTTTGTCTCACCAAGAGAGAGCTAGAAAAACAGAAACCTTAGGAAAAAACAAAAAAAAAAACAAAACAAACAAAGAGCCAAAAAAGAAAATGAAAAGGTTACACTGGTTTCCTCAGATGTCATTGAATGACTATCTACTGAAGGATTTAAAGCTGGACTCTGTAGTCCCCAGACTATCTGGCTCAGGTATTCCCAAGCCAAAATTGGAATGACATTTGAAGTGATAATCTCATGTGTGGAGTTCTGACACCATAGAAAATATATGATCTTGACACCTGCTGCATTCCCCAAAACTCCTATCTAAGCAGATGGATACAGAGCTTTTATCGGGCTTGTCTACTCGGTCCTATTCTGTCTTCTGTTAGGGTTCCCTGCATGATGTCCTGCTTTGTGCTTCCCTCCCCATGGTGTTAGTTCACATATGTGACAACAAACATGAGATCTCTTATTAATAATGTTATAATGCTGAAATTCAAGTTTCCTTTTCATAGTCCCAGGTGTTTTTTGTTTTTTTTCGTTCTTTTTTTTTTAACCTCAGATTGACTGGCTCTGTCTCTTTCCTATAATTTTTCCTTTACCTTTCCTTCCCTTTCTAGTTGCTTTGCTCCATTATGAGGCCTGGTATAGAAAACAGTGTATTTTGACACATATAGCCTGGAAACCCTGTTAAAACCATGCTCACTGGATTATGAATGGTTTCAGCATGGCTGTCTCTGAAATTCCACTTGAAATCCATTCTGGGATTGCAAATCAAATGTGCTTGCACAGGTTTTGTTCCTGAGAAATTCCACAGCCAGCCCTTGGACTATCTGTGTATGTTACAAGCAATCACTCCGTGAAGAATGTAGGGAAGAGGATTCAGCCAAATGACATAGTGTTCAACTGGAAAGAAGAAACTCAATGGAAAATTGTGGCAAAAATCAACTGCCAGGTCCTGAGATGTCTTATGTCCCACTGGCTCTGCATCCATAGGTAGATTTGTGGGCATTTTCCAACTACAAATGAAAAAACATGAAAAAACTCAATCAAGGGAACTTTCAGAAAAAATACTGTTTTATACAAAGCCTTTGCTAATCTTGCCCTAAAAGGACCTGCCTACTACCTATGTCTCCATGACAACATGCAGCATTGTGATCCAGGTCCCTTACAGCACAGTTGTGTTATAGATTCTGGTCTCCCGCTCACAATGCTGCTCAGCCAATCACAGCCAAGTGTGGTTGCCTGGCAAACTTAAGCCTCTTTTTGCTGTAACTAGGTGGGGACCAGCTCTTCATCATTCCAGCATGTTTCCAAAAACTCAGCCACTCCACTAATGAAGGATTTGCCTTTCCCTTGCTAGTTTCATTTACAATTTTTTTGCCTTTTCTGCATCAGAACGTTTGCTCACACAATGTGAATTGAATAAAAAGTCCTGGAGAGCCTCTTTCTCTGTGCTCCATTCTTAGGGGCACAAACATCACTCAGACAGAGGATGGAATTTTTGAAATGCATGGAGGGAACAAATTTCAAGAGAGGGAAATGTCCCAGTGCATTAGACAGGGTTTTCTTTCTAATCCTGCCATCTCTAAACACATTTAGTCCAGGGTTCTTGCCAACATGTTGATACTAGTTTTCTCTGGAGAGCAGGATTCACAGGATTATTGCCTACAAAATGAGAACTCCTGCAAGGCATGAATGTTGGGTGTACCTGCCTCAGCTTGCCAGCTTCCACTTGGTTTACATTTGTCAGAACCCAATTTAGAGGAGGTCAACAGCTTAGGCAGTTTTGAACTGAGGAACCTAGATATGAGCTCCTGTCTTCATATAGAACAGAACAACATACTACAGAGACAACGATCAGCACATTTTCCCAAACTGAAGATATAACCTTCTGCATGAGAACAACATAGAAACTTGGTCCTTAACTTTCAGTGGATCAGAGAACAATCGATTGTTTTCTTGAATAAATTCTTTCCAAAACTCGTGGAAAATCCCATCTCCCTAGGCCCAAATAATCTTAGCAAACTTGCAAAATGACACAAGTGATACTTTAGTGGAGTGTGTGGGACTTTCTCTAACACACCTTGATCGTCACCCTCCAAGAAACTTGGGAGAAGTTACAAAGCTCAGAGTTGAGGAAGTGGCTGTACCTGCCCAAGGTGTGTCATCAGATTCTTACAGCTCAGAGGCACAAATCCCAAGGAGACCTGGTTTAGGTGGAAAAGATGAAGAATGAATGAAATGGCTTGAACTATTTGGCACATGCAAGGGAAGAAAGGGCACATGAGAGGCTCATACTGTCAGTGCCTGGGTGGCAGTTTGAGGCCTCAGTAAATGTGTCCACTTTAGCAGTGTTGACACTGGCCATCCGGGAAATTGTGTGCTCTGAGTTGCAATCAACTCTTATTTCTATTTTCAATTTCAGATGGGGTCAGAAAATATGACAGTATGTTTCATTGGCTAAAGAGTCTTAGCTACCATGTAGGTGATCTCAAATAGATGCCAAGAATTCTGAAAGAACCCTTGAAGGTTGAAGCCAGCTGAAATGAACTTGAGAGTTTCAGGTCTATAGTCTTTGGCAAATTTTTCCTTTAACCTTTTTGTATAAATATCTGCTTCTGTGGGAAGTCACCCTACAGGTGGCATAGGGGAAATTGCCCCTTTCCTCACACCGATTGAAATGCCATGGGTTGTCAGTTGGATTCCCTAATGTATTGGAACATTCAGAAATGTCAGAGCAACATATTCTCACTGGTTGAATTTTAGAAAGGAGACATTGCTGTCACATGTAATTACAAGGGAAGACTGCAGTCTATTGACCACTGCCAGGCTGGACAAACCCCAGCAAGCCAAAATCCTCAGAAAAGGGGCAAGTGATTAGAAGCCAAAGCCCCCTGCTTAGTTGAATAGGACATTCCTCAGAGGCAAATGTTTGAGGATATTGGAAGTACCTGGGAGGAATGTTGCAAACAAATGATAACAAATTCCTTTGAAGAGCTCAGAAAATGTGTTCCCTCCAGGCCATCTGATGGCATTGGATTTGGGAGAGGAGACAGCAGATCACAGGAAAAAGTCAACTTTGGAGACCCTGAGATATTTACTGTGGATCCCAGAAGGCACACACCGTATTCTACAGTGTCAACACAGTCAAACTTTCCCTTCCCAAGTAAGCAGCTTCCCAAAAGACCATTGAGTAGAAATATGAAACATTTGAAATGTTGGCAAAAGGTGTTTAGAGCAACATTTGGGGTGGATGAAAAGTGTCAGTACTTGGGAATCCTTGGTGTGAGATTCAGCTCCCTGGGCAGCTTCAGCTTTATCTTTAGAGGCTGTGACTCTGAGTTTTCCAGTGCATCCTTAGGTCACTGTGCTCAGCCACTTAACCCTCACAAGCCTGCAATTCTACAAGTCAGAACCTCCAGAGTCCCAGGGGAGCCCTGCATCCTGCTGCACAGGAGCTGGAGGTATAGAGTGCAGGAAACACATAAGAGGAGAAAGTGGATGACTGGAGCACAGCAGATATCCAGGATGAGGTCACATCTTTCTCCTTCAGAGGATCCCAAGATCTCAGGGGGGAAAACTTAAAGTGAACACACAAAGATCTTCCAAGAGGAAGGGATCACTGGTCACTGACCAATGGTCACAGACCCTGGTCCAAAGAAGACACACAGGGCTGGACTTTTCCAGAAATATCCTACTTGGAGAAAACTATTCTAACTACAGAACAACCACCCACCCCTCAAGTATGATGACAAGGAGACAAAATAGTTTATAGGAGAAATATAGGAAGGAATTTAACTGTCTCAATCAAAGGAGCATAGGATCAGGAATACAGCTCAAGGCACAACATCTACCTCAATTAGGTACCAGAGTTAGGACCTATTCTTGTAACAGGAACAATATGCTATTTCTTTTAGAAGGTGGAGACACCTGAGAGCAAACCAGGAGGAATTTTCTAAAGAACTATATCTGATTAAGATGGACTACGAAAATCACTCAGTGTCTCCAGATTTGTGGGTCAAGGTAGACTCAGAAACATGACCAAGAATGTTTCCATGAAGAGACTCTCCAAAAAGTAAAGTTTCAATCAGAGTATGATGATCTCATAGTAAAGGAAAATTTTCAACATTTTTTTTATGAGACCATAAACTGCAGCAGCGATCTATGCAGTCAGGGGAACAGAAAACACTCGGCCAGTACTCAGTCTCACAGCAAAACTACCAGAGTCATGATGGCCCAAAGCATAGAGCCAGCTTTCAACGTGGCTCACCTATTCTTCATCCCAGGCACTCACACATATCACACTGGGTGCTGGCAGGAGAAATCCACTCACAGGCTGGGGCAGTGTTGTTGTCTTGGTTCTGCATGCACCATGAAGATCTGTGGGTCCTTCTGTACCTGATAGCAGCTTCCCTCAAGGAGGGTCTTGATGTTTATACTTCTTTACAGGTGTCTGGGTATGGGATGGGAAATTCTCACCTCACCTTCATTTTCCTTAGGCCTCCTGTATGACCTGACACTTTGGGAGTCAATGGAAGTTCATGCTAAAGAAAGTTACCCATGGTAATCTGAGAGTTGAGAAACAAGTGAGATTTATTTCAAAAGCTCAAGAAGCCAGCCAGCTGAGGCCATTGGAGCAGCACTGCTGGAGGGCTTCAATTCCTTTGTTCCCTTTCCTTACATAGCCCTCTGTGAGTTCACAATGTCAGGGGTTACGTGAATACCACATAATTGCAGCACTGTCATTGTTTTGGAATTTCACAAGGCCTCCAACACATCTGCTTAACTGACACACAGAATGTGGGCACCGGGTGTTTCCATCACCTTGAGATAAACCTGTTTGCTCCCCTTTTGGTAGTTTTTGTGGTAAAATAAGTGCGAAGGAGAGGATTTCTGTGGACTTGGGGCCAAATTTGCTGGCTGTTTAAATGCAAACTGCTAGCTAAGCATCTCAGGTGTAACTGATAGGCCATAAAATAAGTAAAGTTTTCAAAACTAACTTTTGGGTTGTTTCAGAAGAAAAAGCACACAAAAAGCCAAATATCAGGGGTTATGAATGCCCTCACACCAAGACCTAGCCTGGTGAGGCCCACACATAGCATCCCCCACCTGCACACTTACATGGGTTCCATAAATAGCTAGGTCACAACCTGCATCTGGCTGACTCCTGGGAAAGCTCCACAGTGGGTGGGATACTTGATAGGAAGGGAAGGCTAAAACCCAGATTTCCAGGGCTGTACCTTCATCCCTGCTGAGATGGCAAGAACCAGGTCTTCCTGCAGCTCAGCTCAGTGGCCACTGAGGACATGGCCATGTATTACATACAAGACATGGTAAGACAGAATCGCTATGAACAAAAACCTTTGTGCACAGTGTACTCTTCTATTTATTTGCACATTGAATCATTCCACTTCACGGGTCTGGAATGAATATCTTAGATTAGGTAAATTAAAAAGGTGAAAGTTTCATTTTGGATCAGAGTTTCAGATGAGCTTTTCCTTGCCTGTGGAGACCTGCTACTTCAGAGCTGGGGTCCTCACATCTTCTATAAAATAATTTGGTCAGCCACCTAAATTCCTGCCTCTCAATCCCCATGTCTGAAGGTGCCATTATGTCTTTGTAGTGCCATAGGTAGGGGACAAAACATCATAATAGAATTGTGAGATGTTGAAGACTGGAATCAGAGCACAAGCTGAAGTCATACACACAAGCCAGGTGCTTGGCATGAATATAAGAAAATCCATACTTCCTAAAAATAAAGAAAAAAATTTTAAAAAGGAAAATTTATAAGAAGCCAAAATACAACCCTAAAACATAAAAATGGTGTATGTATCCATAACAAAGCTGTATAAAAATAATATAGAGCCAGGTCCCAGATTTAGTAGAAAACATTCATAACAATCATATGTGAGAGACGAATTTCTTCAAAGTATACAGAGGGTATTATATATTCTACAAAATAATCGTACAAATTCAATGATAAAATGAGTGAAATATCTCAAAACAGTCATTAGAAAAATCAAAGATAGTAAAGGGAAATAAGAATTGTACATCATGTACTATTATTGTTATCATCAAGAAAATTAAACTTAATCAAAAGAGATTACATGAAATCAGGCAATTTAAAAGAGGGATGACAATCACAGTGAAGTGGGAAAGTGAACAGTTGAGAAGGATAAATGTAATCTCAGTATGTTTATGCATCTTTAAAGATGCAAAATGAAACTCACTCATCTGTACATATGCATTAAACTCTAAAAACAAATTAACCATGTCTAATTAATAAATCCCACATGTTACAACAGGTGAAAGAAAAAAAGCAAAACTAAGTGATAGTGAGGATACCAAGCATCAATGTCTTACTTATTCCTGACAAAATGTAAGCAATGTGACAATCCTGAAACCCATCTCATCTGTTCTTTTACAATATACATCAGCCTCAGTGTACAGTCCCACCACAGTTCCTTAGTGAAGGCAGGTGACAGAAGGACTGTGTCATGGATAACCAGTGAACTGCTTCCAGTTTAATTTCCTAGCGACATATCACAGTGTGACCTCTTTCCAAGATGTCTGAAGCTCATCTCTGTTTTTAGGACATAGTCTTCAGGCTCTAGATTTCATATTTTTATTTGTTTTGTGACTTCACTTGCTTGATGGAGTCAAGAAACTTACTTAATTGGAAGTTAGTTCAGTTTTGTATATTACTTTTTTTTCTTTTTTTGGTATGGAGGATCGAACTGGTGAACCTGTACTTGCCAGGCAGAAGCTTGTGCTGCTGAGCTAAATCCCCAGCCCTATTAGTTCAGTTTTGCTGTTCTGTTTTCTGTTTTAAAAAATATGAGATCCACTCTTCCTCACTTAGTTACATTTGCAAGATGATGTGTAGTATTTCTTGCAGTAAGTTGAAACTTAGAACATTTAATTGCTTTAATACATGCATGGATAAAATCAAACCAAAATGTATTTTCTTGTGTGTTAATTTGTATGGCTCCAGGGACCAAAACCCGACCCACACAGAGGATAGGGAAGCAGTCTACCACTGAGCTACAGCCCTACCCTTAGTTTTATATATTGGGGTACTGCTGGATGTCATTGCTCAGCTGTTGTTCCACACAGAGTCAACACATCTCTGCCCATGTGTTCAATCCCACACAGCAGGTCCATGTACACCCTTTTAATCTATTCACCTTTACTAATGTTGAAATAAGTGTTACTTTTGCTGCTTCATTACTGGAAAACCTTTCAATGACCAATAATAAATGACTCTCTGGCTGAGCAAGTGTTGGCTGAAGACCAGTGCTCTCCCCTTCACTGAGTTGAAAACCTTTCAGTGGCAGGCTCTGTGCTCAGTTGTGAATATCAAGGGGAGCATTGTTCTCCACTACATGGAAAGCTGACAGCTCCAGGTGTCCTCACAGAAATGTACCTTGCTACAGAAAAAATGCATCACTAAAAAACTACAATGTATTTAAACAGGCTACAAATTGCACTACATTAGTGTGAATGTCTACTGTGAGTTAGAAAAAAGTATATGGAACATTGAGGTGGAAATAAATATATCTTAACATAAATCCATGAATATATATTACTGAGTAAATTTCACATGCACAAACAGAAATACAATCAGATGAGTCAAACGGTCTATAAAATTTATGAGAATTTTGTGTCTGAGATTTTTTTTTTGCCAAGTTCCATGAGATGACAGCATTTAGCTTCGAAATCCTGGAATATATTAATAATAAGCAAATACAGAATGGAGAATGACAATGGATACTTGCCAGAACTTGAAAATAGAAGTGTATATATATGAACGCAGAATGTGATTTGATGCTGTGTGATATTCACATGCACCTATGCACATGTGCTGTACGCATGACAGTCCTTTTATCTTTGGCACCTGTGTGCTGTATTTCCTATTCCATAAGTTTTCTTTCATGTATAAACAAAGCCAGCTCCTTGAGCAGCTCTTCTGCTACACATCCTGTCCCGAAGTAGGAGGTTTGAACCCTGAGCAATAGACTCCAGGAACATCACTGGGATCTTAGAGAGCTCAGTCAGGATCCTCCACCCAAAGGCAAAGACAAAAATTTGTCCATCCTCTATCTCCTTCTGATCTTCAAGTACAAGACTGCAGCACAGATGCAAGTGTTTTTCAAGCTACCAGATAAGCTCATATTTCACATTAGCTTAATTTGTTTTGTATCTCAAAATTTAAGATGATCTCAGAGATTTGTAAAGTTAATATTCAAGAATGTAGAATAATGCTGGTACCTTCTCTTTCTGGTGCAGTCTCCCATATGTGAGTATAGGAAAACAGACAGGAGGATGTAGAGATTCTGCCTCTGATCTCAGGACTCAGCCTGTTCTCCCACTGTCCTGTCTCAGGTGCTATTGCAAGAGACCAGACCTGGGCCCATGAAGCCCTCTCAGTCCCTGTCTCTCAACCTCACATTCTCTGGTTAGCAATGCTCTAGGATGTTGCCCCTGGAGTTGGTTTATTCAGCCACCAGGCAGGAATGTGGCAGGATGGTAATAGTGGAGGCACAACTTTTCATTCACCCCTGTCAAATCAGCATCTATAAAGACATGGTCAAAGAACAGCTCTCTGAGTAACTGTCCTAAGTATGCACAGAAAACACAACTCTATTTTACCATGCAATACATATTCTGAGGGGATCAAAGTGTGAACCCAGGCACAGAGCTATGGACAAGTTGATGGGGACCAGCAGAAGGTGCTCAGGATTAGCAGCAGGTGCACAGGACCAAGAAGAGGGAGTTGCAGGAGACCAGGACAGGGTTCTCTGGACCAGTGTGGAAAGCTCTGGAGCAGCACAAGGACCTGGAGATCTGCAGGGAACCTGAAGCAGCCCCATAGGTGGTGCAGAGAAGGAAGCATCAGACTGAGGTTTTCACAACAGTTAGTGTCTGAGTTTCCCCTCTGTCATAGCTTTACACACACTGTGTAGATGGTGCAGTAGACCCTCTCCAGTTCATAGGTGAGGTCTCCAGCCTGCAGAGAATGGAAGGGATTTTGGTGTTGACAGAATATATTTATCCCTGTTGCTGCGACTCAATGAGGATCCTGAGATCTTCGAGGTTAAGGACCGGTGAGAGGATGACAAAAATAAAGAGAAGACAAATCTGGGGCCAGGTGGAGCTCTTATCCTCTTGATGGAAGGAAAGGAACTGCTCAACCATTATAACACCTTTATTTATATACTGGGAAAATGATGCCAATTTCAGCCCCTCTTCCTGGCAACCCATTGCTTGTATTGTCTAGGGGCTTAGTGTTTCCCTGGGCTGTAGCAACTTCTTCACTTGGCTGATCAGGGAGATCTTTGTTTTCTGGTAGGGTCATGTCTGGGTCATGCCCTAGGTCAATTTCCAGCTTCAATGGCTCCCAACATATCCCTCTCTTTTGTCTTGTTGCACAGGATGGGTGATTAGTTGAAACTGGTGATGAGCTAAGTTGGAGAGCTCTGTAGATCTTTTAAGTTCAGCCCATAGAGTTTAAGTCCCTGCATTCCACAACTGAAACTCAGTGCAATCCATTAATCTGTGATAGTAGTCAACTACCAGTGTATCTGGCAATTGCCAGAAGGTATTAGTGATTTGAGTTTCTTTTATAATGTATTATTTTAGCATTTTAAATAATTATCTTTTCTCCTGGTGACTATTCTTAGGCATGCCACACACTGATGATCACTTTCCTCAATGGTCTCACTATATTCTTGATCAGAAGACCAAGAACTCACTGAATATAGGATGAAAAAGAAGAGGTTGTCTCATGTCCTGTGCCCTCATTGACCTTGGAGGGCTAGGGCCAAAATGTTGGCTGTCCTCTTAGCCCACCTTTCTCTCTAATTATTGGTCTCCAAACCTCCATTGTTGAACATCCAGAAGAAAAGATTGATAACAGTACAATGTAGTAGAGGCATTATCGTCTTTTCTCAATATCAAACGTCTTAGAACAAAAAAGAATCATTATTTTTCAACAAGCATGGCTGTTTTAACATTTGAACATTTGTAAAATATTAACAAACAGTTACATATTTTACATAGAAAATTAGAAATCAAACCATATACAATGTTGTAGCATAAAAACCGTGATGACATTTTGAAATCTGAATTTTCATTTTGACATCAAATTTCTCCTTTTTGGTGAATCATCCCTATCTAATAGATACAAGATTTTTTCTAAGTTGTTGACATTTAGGGGATGTAGATCTCCTAAGCATTTGTTGAAGGCAGAGGTCTGATTCTGAAACAAAACTTTATCATCATAAATAATCCCTATTTTATATATTTTTGAAGGCTTTTCCATCTGGAGGAAAGAATATATGAACACACTATAAGGTTATCAACAATCATTTGTCATATCAACAATCATGGACATTTTTACATCAAAACCTTTTGTATTGTTCCTTTTAATGAGGATGAATATTAACATATTACAATAAAATTTTTATAACTTTTGTTGGAATGTCTCCCATAAGGCTATGGAGATCACTGGGGCCTCCAATCAATGAACAAGTGCTGGTAAAATGTTACTAGGTAGACATTTTCTTATTCATCCATTGAAGTTCTGTCCAATAACCCCAAACCTGAAGGATTATTTTTTAATTATTTTATAATAAGTTTTTCTTAAGACAACTCTAATCATAACATTTAACATTATTTTTGAACAATAAGAGACTTCCAAATTATGATAAGCCACAATGTAAATTACATTTACACAACTGACTTTAGCCTCATTTTGACTAACTGGAAACCCAGGAGGAAGCCTGTTTTGCAATTCTATAACTCAAAAAACCTTTATTAAATAATCTATAAATGCAAAAGAAAAAGGAAAATTGTTGAGCTCAAAATCAAAAGAACAGCTGGTCACAAACAGACAAATGGACAAATGGACAAACAGGGACAGAGGATCCATACAGATTCAAACAAACATAGAAACAAATACAGAGTCATCTGTGTCCACAAGAACTCTCCAAGTTCCTGGGGGCTATTTTATGCCCCTTTGCTAAACTAGCTTGCTTCTTACACCCCATGTCCTCAGGGTTAAAACACCTGTCATCTCCAGCACCCCACAACCTCAGGGCATTTATCAGGCTATCCCTGACACTTGGGCACTCCTGTATGGAGTGCTATTGGCTCCACAAGTGTGAGAAATCACTAGCTCAGTCACTTCCAACAACAGCTTAACAGACTGGACAAACAGACAAACAGATACACAGATTTACAAAATTTTTTCCCAATCAGAGTGCACTCAAATATATTTTAAACAAATTGAATTAAACATTTTTTATAATTATAGAATTTGTAATTTTAAATAGACTATTCAGATTTGTTATAGATCAATTAACAGAGATCTCTTATAAAAGAATTTGAAAGAGACAAAATGTTATTTATATCTAACATGTATTTTAGTCATAGGACTTAGCATGCACTTCTATCGTCTATTTGGACCTTTTTTTATTTTTGGTTACCATCTCCTGGGCATCTTGGGTCAATTAACTTTGGTTCTAGCTTCATCCTTTTCCATCAGTTGTGGAGTGGTCTCCAAGGCTTCACTGTCATAGGACTGAGCATTTGCTCCTTGAGAGGTCAAATCAACTCCCCTTCCGGGTATCGATCCACAATATATCTGGACAGCACACTCTGGCACCCAGATAGGCTATTCAGCATTCTCTGGAAAGATACAAGCATACTCTTTACTCCAGGTGAGTAGAGGAAGGCACATTTCAATTGTCCAGGATGAAGATCCTTCCAAAGGATCCTTCCTAACCCCCCCTTTTTACCTGACTAAATTTTCTTTCTGCAGCAGTGATACCATCCTTAGTAGAATTTTAAATATTAATAGCATATACAGCCAAATGAATTCAATTATGGGGCGTAAATTTTGTAGGAAAATCCTTGCCTTTTTGCTTTTGTAATTGAATCTTGAGTGTGTGGTGTGCACGCTCAACAATTCCTTGACCCTGAGAATTATAAGGAATTGCTGTAGTAAGGGAAACATGAAAAGTTTTACAAAAATTTTGTAAGGCAGCACTTGTATAAGCTGGGTGATTCTCAGTCTTAAGTGGCTAGGGGAAACCTAGGGCACTAAAGGCATCCATACAGTGAGCAATAACATGTTTAGCTGCTTCACCAGTGAGAGCAGAAGCAAAGATAAATGCCAAGACAGTGTCCAGTGAAACATGGACCCAGCTTAGGGAGCCAAATTCAGAAATGTGGGTGAAATCCATCTGCAGAGATGATTGACGTGTAAGCCTTGGGGATTAACCCCCATGGAAAGTGAGGGAAGATGTATTACACTTGAGGAGCATTGTTTGACAACTTGTCTATCATGTTTTCAGGTCAATTGGAAGTTTTTGCACAAGGCAGAAGTGTTCTGATGGAACATGGCATGGGAGGCAGAAGCCTTTTGAATAGTATCTGAGGGAACAACAGTGACAGTAGGCAGCAATGTGTCTATTGCATTGCTTCCCTCAGTGAGAGGCCCTGGTAATTGGGAATGGGAGCATAAATGGCCAATAAAACAGGGAACATGGCATGATTGAATGGCTAGTTGGAGATTGAGAAATAAGTGAAAGAGATCTTCTTGAGGAGTGTGCATAGTAGCAGTTTCAATGTGGCACATCACACCACAAACATAGGCGCTGTCTGAAAAAAGGTCAATTGGGGTGGAAGAATGATCTTGCAAGGCCCATGTGACAGCTTGTAATTCAGATATTTGTGCAGAAGAAAAACCCATATCCTGTATTCAGGAAGAGGAGGCCATCACATAATCTCCTTTGTCTGATGATAACCAGTCTGTGAAAATAGAGAGAGCTCCTCCTATGGGGACTGAACTTATTTTTGAAGGGAAATCAAAGGTTGTGAGGAAAGCAAATTGAATTAATTTATCTGGAGGTTAATGACAATTAGTACCACCAGGGAAGTTAACCAATGCAGATTGCCAAGAGGATGAAAATTGCCATAGCCACTGTTGTTGGAAAGAAGAAAAGGGGACAATGATAGTTTGAAACTTACAACCAAAAGCTGAAGAGCATGTGTTCACCCACATGAGATCAGTTATGACACAGCCTCATATGTGACATATGTAGCCAATGTAGAGGGCCCCAAGACTGCCAAAGGACTCCAGTGTGCATACTTTGATTAGGGAAGATAATTAAAAACATGGGCAAACCTGAGTCAACTCTAGAGATTTAGGCATTAGAGAGAGCCAGATTAACCTTATCTAAGGAAAATTTAACCTCTGAGGAGAGTGTCCTCAAGCTGATTAATTTGAATCTGAATAGTTTGAGGCACAATATGTCTTTTCTGGATGATGTAACCCAAATATGAGAAAGGTGCCATAGTTTGTACCTTCTCAGGGGCCACAATTAGGCCAGCACTATGAAGGGCATCACCCAATTGGATAAATACTTTGTGCAAAGTAGATAAAGATTCATGAGCCAATAGTATGTCATCCATGTAATGAGTAAGATAAACACAGGCTTAAACATAAGCCTGACAGACTGATAAAATAGCTGCAGCCACAAACTCTTGACATAAGGTCAGACTATTTGCCATTCCCTGTGGCAGACAACACCACTGGAAGTGGTGCATTGGGGCATGATGATTAATAGAAGGTAGACTAAAAGCAAAACGTTTCTTATCCTGAGGAGGACAGGGAATAGTGAAAAAGCAATCTTTTAAATCAAACTCCATGAGAGAAAAATGCAAAGGAATAGCTATAGGACTAGGCAATCCTGGCTTCTATGGTTTTATTAACAGCCCATAAATCTTGTAATAGCATCCATTTTCTTGACTTCTTTTTTATTATGAAATTTGTGGTATTCCAAGAGGTATTAGAGGGTTCTAGATGTCCTGCCATCATTTTTTCATTAATCAGTGAATGAGCTGCTACAAGCTTCTCCTGAGTCAGAGGCCATTGATCAACCCAAACAGGGTCATCAGATATCCAAGCTATCTTAGATGCCATCCATGGGGTCGAGGAAGAGATCAAGGTCCCCTCTAAAAATTTGAAGCTGAATATCCTATGCCAAAATGGTTTCCCTTTGTGTTTATTGTAAGGGGTTCTCTCCTTCCTTGATTGTTTTTACCAAGACTTTGAGGTGGGAAAAATTCTTGTTGTAACATCTGATGAGTCACCAAAGAGTTAGAGCTAACCAAAAATGCCCCCATATCCTGTAACACATCACAACTGCATAAATTAACTGGTATATGGGTGAGGACATAATGTGGAAACTGTCCAGAATGAACTTTTACATCCCTCCAGGTTAAAAATCTAGCACTTCTACTAGGGTGAGAAACACTTCCCACACCCTATAGATTGGAGGGTGTGGGCACCAGAGCCCATGCCATTGGCCAGTGTCGCTGGGCAATAACAGAAACATCTGCACCTGTATCTAAAAGCCCTTTAAATGCCCTTCTTTCAATTACCAATTCCATATCAGGAAGATCTTGCCTAATCTGTGGAATCCAATAAGTATTGGAAGACCCAAAGCCATTGGATCCCTTTTTTATTTATAGATTTTCCAATTTTTGTCAAAGGAAATATAACCAACCAGACAATATGAGAATCTGGTATAATTTGAATAATGATTTGAGTGGTTTGAACCATAATCTTAATTTCCCCTGTGTAGTCAGCATGAATGACACCTGGCAAAACTTGAAGGTCTTTTAATGTGAGACTGCTGCAATCTGGTAGTAGACCTAATGTTCCTTGAGGCAGAGGCCCATAGACTCCAGGAGGAATAGCTTGGGGTGCCATTTCAGGACTTAGTATGAATTGGGAGGAGGAACTGAAGTCCAAGCCTCTGCTGTCTTTTGTTGCTTGCCAGAGGTCTGAGATGTGCCTGGCAGCATAGAGTGAGACTGGGGAGGAATTAAGGAAAGTGCCCCCATTGTTTGGTGGGGCCAAGGCAGGCCCCATTGGAAGTTTAGCCAAATGGGCTGGCCTTGCACATCTACTTTTGTTCTACAATTACTTTCCCAATGATAACCCGTCAACATATTGCATTGATCTGAGGAGATTTTATGGAAGAGACAGAGACTGGCTGTGTTGCCCCCATAGGTGCAGCAACAGAACAATTTCAAGCAAGATGTCCTTCCTGCCCCATCCATAATGAAAATAAATAACCCTGGTCTTTCTCTTTTTTTAGGCTGTGGGTTTATGAACTGAGAGCTGCTGCCAAAATAGGCCGCTGTACATATGAAAGGCCAATATCTGCATTAATCCGACTCAACTCAGACAGCATACCTCACTTTCTGTGGGCTCCTAAGGCTTCTTTACACCATTTATTTACATTTTCAAAAGCCAGTTGTTGAACTATTAATTTCATCACTTCTTTGTCACTTATAATTTTCTCACTAGCTGAAATGATTCATCTGGAACCTGATGAAATGAAGTCAAATCCAGGAATGTCTCACCCCTTGAAGGAAGCTCCCTCCAAGCTCTTGTGGCTGCTATTCTAACTTGATCATACACCTACACATCAAAAGCATTCTGACAGCCTGTCCCAGCAAAGGCACCTTCCCCAGTCAACATATCTTTTGTAATAGCTATATTCTGACCAGTATTGCCTGTGGCCTGGTCTGTGCACAATTAAAAAAATCCTTTTCACAACAAATAATCCCCTGGATTTAAACATGTTTTAGTTATGCCTTTGCAATCATTTGAGACCATAACTTGCTGTCCTAGGAGCTCTGTGAAACCCAAGGTAAACAGGGCTGTAGGGCTGTATATATAGGTAGCATTTTTCAATTCCTTTAATGACTTAAATGGTACACCCTCATGAAGGCATATTATTTGCCATGATTGTTGGGAACTGTTAGTTCTGTAACCGGGTAGATATGTTGAAAACCCTCCATATATTCCCCTGCCTGTCTGTATTCCTTTAGTTCTAATTGCAAAGGATACAGACAAAATGGCTCTAAACCCTGAGAGATGGAAGTTCCAACCTGAGATGTAGCAACATTTGTTTGAGGCAAAAAAGCAAGAATTATTGCTTGTGGCTCAGTTAAATTTACTGGGGTGGCAGTCATGATAGCACCTCTTCCCTGCTCAGGACTTGATTCTGAAACAGTGCCTGGAGCTAGTTTCCACATAGTTGTCTCAAGAAGCTTAAGGTTATTAAGACCCTGTCTCATCCATATCCACAGAAGGAATGTAAATACTGGAATCAAGCATTCAACAAACAGGTCCTTATACAGTTGTAATTCTTTTGTATAAGTTTGTCCCAAAATTAGACAGCTGAAATAATCAACAGACCTTTTTTGTTTTTCATGGGAAGGGATTTCTGTCAGGCCCATTTATAACTGGCCCTAGAGAATAAGGCAGGTTCAATGCTCCACTCTTCGCACCCGATGAAGCCAATATCAATACAGTCCAGTGATGACAATTGACTTATAGCAATGCACTTCTCCCCCAAGTTGTGAGTATATGAGAAGTGTCCCCTTGCTCTCAATCTCTTACCCTATCCATGTTCTAGCACCATATGCTGTGACCCAATGTGGCTCCTGAGGTTCTTGGGGTTAAAGACTGGTGAGAGGATGAGAAAAATAAAGAAGATACAAAGCTGGGGTCAGGGAAAGGCCTTATCCTCCTGACGAGAGGAAAGGAACTGCTCAACCACTGTAACATCTTTATTTATATACTAGGAAAGATGATGTCAATTTCAGGCCCTCTGCCTAGCAACTCATTGCTTGGATTGTCTAGGGGCTTAGTGTTTTATTCACGTGGCTCACCTGGGAGCTACTTGTTTACTGATTGGGTCACATCTGGATCATGCTCTAGGTCAATTTCCTGCTTCAACTGCTTCCAACAGCCTGTATTTTATTATCTCCTTCAGGTGAGCTTGTGTGATGGGGATTTAACAACTTGCATACACTGGAAAGAAGAGTGTGAAGCTTAGAAATTTTGATGCTTTGGAAAACACCATTCTCATGGGTATCATGCAAACAGAGTCTGTTATTTTTGCTCCTATGAGAAGTAATTGCTATAGTAATAAATGTTTTAATTTTGGAAAGAATAGGATAATGGAAGTTACAGGAAGAGATTTTATGGAAAATGAGTAGAGAATTTATGAGCACATAAATTAAACTTCTTGGGAAAAGTCAGCAGCCAGCTAGCCACCCTGGTAAGTGGCTGTGGCCTGGCAAGTGCATGAGAACCATCAGTGTCTCCTGAGAAATGCATCATGTTTGAAAGTAATGTGTGGGTACAGCAAGCAGCCAGCACAGCACCCTGGTAAGTGGCTGTGGCCTGGCAAGCTGAGGCCATCCCAGGGCGAGAACCATCAGTGTCTCCTGAAATCTGTATCATGTTGGTGCTGGGAAAGCAAGCAGCCAGCTCATCACCCTGTTAAGTGGCTGTGAGCTTATTGGTGTGCAGACTTAGATTCAAACATTCATATCCACCTGTATGGTCATCAAGTTCAAGCCAGAGATCTGAGCATCTCCTGTGAGGTTGACAATATGCGATATAGCAAATAAGAGGGATTTCCTTCTACCATCTCTTTGAAGGCAAATGTTTTCATCAGTGTTTTGATTTTTTATGATTAGTGGTATTGCTCTATTCAATACTGAGTTTTGATTAGTTCTTTAATGTTCTCTATTTACTTTGATTTTGCTGTATCTGATTGAAAGAACAACTATTGAGATTAAAACGAGATATACTATGGTACTTATAACTGTTATCCCAGTGATCTGCCATTCACTACACTGTCTCAATTGGCTTTGTTCCATATTGTTCTGTGGTATTTTCCTCCTTTAAAAATAAAAAAATAATAAATTATGTATCTTGAGAATTGGCATAACTTTGCCAATATTTAACTAGTTTTACACTTTGGTCAAAATCTATCTCACTTATCATTCTAAGGTATAACCTTGTATATTGGTATTATATATGGCTTAATTCAGAGCAGAAAGTTTTAGAGAGCTTTATTATCTAGCCACAGAGATTAAACTAGATGTCAGATCCTGGAATGTGTTTTTGAAAAAGATGCTGTTGTCCATTAATTAATGAATATGATAGAATAGAGAATAATACTTTCACATTCTCTCATTAGAAGAAGACATATGACAATCGTCATGAAGCATGACCACTCTTCTTGGAATGTCCTAGCAAGCCACTGAGTTCTAAGCGAAGGATAGTAGGACCTCCCAGGGAGGATGGTTTTTATATCTTATGATGGTGCATCTCCTAGGACATTATGCTTCTCAATTTATGAACAAATCCACAATCCTGTGAAGTAACCAAATCCAGTAATTACATATTTGTAAAAATAAGAAAAAGAGGCAAGGCTACACATAGGAAGAAACCAAGTGTTCTATATATTAGAAATATTACAAAACACCCCCCAAAGCACTCACATGAACTTTGAACTCTTACCTTCCTGAGGTTTCTACCATAGAACAGGCCATATATACAGGAAGCCATGCAAATAGGGCATGGAAAACCAGCCAGCCCTCATCCTGTAGCTCTGAAGAGGAGCCCAGCCTTGGTACCCAGCTATTCCCACTTGGTCCTCAGTACTGAGTGCAGATGACTCACCATGGAGCTGATCCTGAACTGGCTTTTCTTCTTGCTATTTTAAAAGGTAATTCATGAAAAATGAAAGATATTGAGTGTTTGAGTGGCATGAGTGGAATAAATAATGAACATGTGTGACAGTTTCCTGAGCAGGTTGTCTCTCTTTGCAGGTGTTCTGTGTAAGGAGCAGATTGTGGAGTCTGAGGAAGGCTTGGTGCAGCCTGGGGAGTCCCTGAAACTCTCCTGTGTGGCCTTGGATTCACTTTCAGTAGCTATGATATGCACTGCATCTATAAGGCTCCAGAGAAGGGGCTGGAGTGGATTTCATGAATTAGCTATGGTGGTGGTAGCACAAACTATGCAGACTGTGTGAAGAGCCTATTCACCATCTCCAGAGACAACAGCAAGAATGCGATATATCTGCAGATGAGCAACCTGAGACTGGAGGACACGGTCCTGTATTACTGTTCAAGAGAAACAGTGAGGGAAATCTCACTGTGACCCCAAAGAAAAACTGTGCAGGGGCGCTTAGCAACAGCAGGGGGTGCTCTAGAGAAACGGAGCACAGAGTCTATCCCAAGAGTACAAGTATTGAAGCATTTTATTGTTTCAGGTGGGCTTCCTGATATTTTAAAAAATAATAGTATAAGTTAATAGAAAGAGCAAAGAAACAAAGAATTAAAATCCACACTATGTAAAATGCCAAATTAAACCCAAAATAATTAATTCATTGTCTATTTAAAAGTCCCCTGAAAACAGTAATCCAATAAAATACTGTAATACAATGGGAAAATCTGTTATTGAGACTGAGAATTTTGCATTTTGTATTGTTTGCTTATTTAACAAATGATCTTTTTGAGTGCTTCATACAATGAACAAACAATTTAGAAAAATACAGTGTAAAATTGTAAGAAAGGCTTTAAAAACATGTCCTTACATGTGTATCACAGGCAATAGGTTGACTATGGTACACACCTAGCTTGAATCTACTAATGTAATAAGGAAAACAGAAAAACTACTGTCAGCTCTATGATAACATTTAAGGGACATTCCCATCTGCCCACAGTGAAAAATCACATAATTCTGTCAGAAAACAATTTTAAGACTTCTGTAATCAGAAGTTAATTGAATAAAATTGATGATACTGAGAACAAAGACACTCATAGATTTAAATAATTCTGAATTTTTTCAGCTGATTGCAAAAATTTGTCAACTTAATTTTCAAAAGTTTATTGTAAGCCAACAATACTGATAGAATTCATGCATGTTTTTCATACATTTACTTTTTTCCATAAAATAATCATTGATAAACATGTAAAATGTCCAGGTACAATAAGGCTGAGATGACACTGAGTCAAGTCTTCATGTTGTTTATAACTGTCACCTCAATTTTTTCACTATCTCAGGTTAATTCAACCAAACAAACACCATAAAAGTCAAAATGGCACAGCAAACATTGTAGATAAATCACAACTCTCTGTGTAAGGGAAACATAAAGCAGTGGCCCTTCAACTAAGGCTGGCTGAGTACACAGCAATGACTGTCTTCTGCTCAGTAAATCAGCTGACAGTGGTTCCAGGGGAGATAGGACAATGGAAAGGACTCTGTGAGGCCCCTGAGCTTCATGCTGAGCTTCACTGACATTGACTGTGAGCCTGTGAAACTGTGAGAGAGGGAATGAGTTGACAAGTTGTTTCCTTTCAGGGCTTGAAATACAACACTCCAAGCTCTTCTTGACTTGAGGGTTTGTGCTGAAAAGTATGCCATGATTCTAACGGGCTTTCCTTGATAGGTGAGTTGTGACTTTCTCTGACAGCTTTTAATATTGTTTTTATGGTGTATGTCTGAGATCTTAATTATTATGTGTCTGGGTGTAGATTTATGTTGACTATGGCTGTTTGGTGTTCTATATGCCTCACTTATCTGCATATCAGATTCTTTCCCCATGTTTAGGAAATTTTCTGCTATTTTTTCTGTAAATACTTTATGTATGTCCTTTGCCTGGACTCCTATATCTTCACTAATGCCCATTATTTTTATATTGTTGCTCTTGGCATCATCATGAAGCTTCTGGATTGTCATTTCATGCTGCTTTGTTATTTTTAAAAGTTCTATCCTTTCCTGACCACTAACTGTGATCATTTCAGTTCTTCTGGGAATATGCCTAGGAGTGGAATATCTGGGTCTAATGGGACTTCCAATCCCAGCTTTTTGAGGAATCTCCATACTGACCTCCTCAGTGGTTTCACCAGTTTACACTCCCACCAACAGTGCAGAAGAGTTCCTTTCCCCCATAGACTCTCCAGCATTTGTTGTTGGTAGTTTTCTTGATCCCAGGCATTCTTTCTGGAGTGAGATAGAAACCCAGTGTGCTTTTGACTTGCATTTCCCTAATGACCAATGATGATGAACATTTTTTCATGTGTTTCTTTGCCATTCATATTTCTTCATCTGAGAACTGTGTGTTCATCTCAGATGCCCATTTTTGGATTGGCTTTTTAAATTAGTGGGGTCTAATTTATTTAAATTCTTTATGAGTTCTAGATAGAAGTCTTTTGTGTGAGGGACAGTTCACTAAGATTTTTTTCCAATTTGTGGGTTTTCTTTTCACCATGCTGGAGATTTCTTTCAACATACTGAAACTCTTTAATAAGACATGATCCCAGTTATTGATTCTGGAAACTTTCCCATGAAGTTTTGTTCTTGTTAATTAATTCTCTACCTTCCCCTATGTTTTCAAGGTTTTTACCTACTTTGTCTTCCAACAGATTTAGTGTTTCTGTTTTAATATTTAGATTTTTGATCCATTTAGAGTTTATTTTAGTACATGGTGATAGGGCTGGGTCTTATTTTACTTTTCAGCATATGGATAGCCTGTTTTTCCAGCACCACTTATTAAAGAGACCATCATTCTTACAGTGAACATATTTGTCCCCTTTATCAAAAATAAGGTGGTTGAGTGTGTTTATAGTTGTGGTTTTATCTTCCAGTCTATTCCATTGATCTTCAGATCAGTTTTTATTCCAGTACCATGTTGATTTTTTTATGGTAGATTTGTAGTATAACTTCAAGCCAGGGATTGTGATGCATCCTGCCTTGCCTTTGCTGCTTAGAACTGCCATTGCTATTCTAGGTCTCTTCTGGTTCCAGATGAATTTTAGGAGTGATTTCTCTAGATCTGAAGTATGTTAGTGGTATTTTCATAGGGATGGCATTGAATCTGTATAACAATTTTGGGAGAATGGCCATTTTCACAATATTTATTCTTCCTATCCATGAACAAGGGATGTCTTTCCATTTTCTGAGGTCTTATTTGATTTATTTTTTCAAGGTGTTATAATTTTCCCTGTATAGCTGTTTTATTTCTTTCCCTAGATTAATTCCTAAGAATTTCTTCTTTTTTTGGATGCTAGTGTGAAGGATGTGGCTTCCCTTATTTCTCTTTCAGTGATTTTGCTGTTAGTTTACAGAAATGCTATTGATTTTTGAGTATTGACTTTGTATACAGCTACATTGCTGATTATATTCATTATATCTAGGAGTCTTTCAATGGAGTTTTGGGGGTGTTCTATGTAGAGTATCATGTCATCTGCAAAGAATGATAGTTTAACTTCCTCTTTTCCTATCATTACTCCTTTCATCTCTCTCACTTTTCTGATTGCTCTGGCAAGTATTTCCAATATTATGTTGAACAGGAGCAGTGATAAGGGACATCCTGGTCTTGTGCCTGATTTTAAGGTAAATACTTTCAGTTTTTGGCCATGCAATATGACCCTAGCTGTTGCTTTCTAACAGATGACCTTTATCATATTGAAATAAAGACCATGTATTTCAATTCTCTATATGATTCTTATCATGAATGGGTGTTGGATCATATCAAAAGCTTTTTCTACATCTATAGAAATGATGATGTGATTTGTACTTTTGGCTCTATTGATATAGTGGATTACATTTATTCATTTACATATGTTGAACCATACCTGCATGCCTGGGATGAATCCCACTTGGTCATGGTGTATAAACTTCTTGTTGATTTGATGCATCCTGTTTGCCAATAGTTTACTGAGAATTTTTGTGTCTATATTCATTAGGGTGATTGGCCTGTAGTTCTCATTTTTAGTTGGGTCTTTCTCAGGTTTTGGTACTAGAGTGATAATTGCTTCCAGGAATGACTTAGGGAGAATTGCTTCCCTTTCAATTTCATTGAAGAGTTTGAGGAGTGTCAGTATTAAGTACTTTTTAAATTTTTTGTAGAATTCCACAGTGAATCCATCTGGGCATGGGCTCTTCTTTGTTTGTAAGGACTTAATTACATTTTTAATTTCATTAATAGAATTGGGTTATTCAGCAGTTTTGCATCTTCTTGATCCACATTTGGTGGTTCATATGTTTCTAAGAATCTGTCCATTTCTTCTGTGTTATCAAACCTATGAGAGTAGATGTTTTCGAAACAGCTGATGATGTTCTTCTGTATTTCCACAGAGTCGGTAGTGATTTCACCTTTTTCATTCTGTATTGCATGAATTTGAATCTTTTCTTTCCTTTTTTAATTAGGTTGGCAAGGGATTTATCAATTTTATTTATTATTTCAAATAACCAACTCTTTGATTCATTGATTCTTTGTATTGTTTTCTTAGTCTCTATTGCATTAATTTTTGGTCTGATCTTTGTCATTTCCTCCCTTTTTTGGCTTTGGGCTTGCCTTGCTCTTCTTTTTCTAGATGTTTGAGGTGTAATATCAGGTTGTTTATTTGTGTTCCTTGTGTTTTCCTACTTTTGGAACTCAGTGCAATAAATTTTTTCTGAGTACTGCTTTCATTGCATCCCACAGATTCTGGTAAATTGTATTTGTATTTTTGTTTGCTTGTAGATATTGTTCAATTTCTTCTTTAATTTCCTCTGTGACCCATTGATTTCTCAAGAGTGTGTTATTCAATTTCAATGTGTTTGTGGGTTTTTGCAGTTGCTTTTATCATTAACTTCTATTTTCACAGTGCTATCATATGATAACATGCATGGGATAATTTCAATTCTTTTGCAATTACTTAAATCTGTTCTGTGGGCTAGTATATGATCTATTTTACAGAATGTATCATGTACTCCTGAGAAGAATGCATATTCTGATTTTGATGGATTGCATACTCTGCATATGTCTATCAAGTTCATTTTTTCACAGGTGTGATTCTGTTCTGTTATTTCTTTGATTTTGTGTGTAGTTCCTCTGTTCCTTTGTGTGAATGGCATGTTAAGGTCTCCTGTTATAATTGTGTTATTGATTGTTAGATTTTTCATTGCTGTTAATACTTGCTTTGTATAGCTGTGTGCTCTGGAATTTGGTGCAAATATTTTTAACATTGTTATGTCTTCTTCTTTAAGTTTTCCCCTAACTAGTATGCAGTGACCTTCTTAATCTCTTCTGACCATTCTTGGTTTGAAGTTTACATTGTCTTCAAACAGAATAGCTACCCCCACTTTTTTGAGTTCCTGTTGCATGAAGCATTGTTTTCCTTCCTTGGAATTTCAGTGTATGAATTTCCTTTTGGGTTAGATTGCTTTCTTGTGGACACTATAAGGTTGGATGTTGCTTCTTAATCCATTCTTCTGGTCTGTTTCTTTTAATTGGTGAATTGAGACAATTTGTATTAATGGTTATAACTGTTATGTACTGGTTTATTGTTGACATGTTATCTTTCTGATGTTGTATCTTTATCTTTCCCTTCTGTTTAATTGTCTGTCTTGCCTAGTGGTTTTTCCTATGTCTATCTAGAATGTCTTTGAGTATTCTTTGCAGGGTTGGTTTGATGGTCATCAAGTTCTTCAGCTGTTTTTTGCCATGGAAGTATCTTATTTCTCCATCCATTTTAAAGGACACTTTTGCAGTGTATATCAGTCTGGGTTCGAAGTCATTTTCCTTTAGGATCTGCAATATTTCACTCCATGCTCTTCTTGACTTCATTGCTTGTGTTGAGAAGTCTGCTGGGAATCTGATATGTTTTCCTTTATCAGTGATCTGTCTTTTCTGTCTAACAGCTTTTAACATTCTGTTCTTTTGTTGTATTTCTGAGATGGTGATTATTATATGTCTGGGTTTAGTTTTGTTTTGGTTATGGCTGTTTGGAGTTATATGCTTCACTAATCTGAATGTCAGTTTCCATTCTCATTTTTGGGTAATTTTCAGCTCTTCCTTCTGTAAATAGCTTCTTGATATCAATTGTGTTGTCCCCTTCTGTTTCATTTATCCCTATTAATCTTATGTTGTTTTTCTTTACATCATCTTGCAACTGTTGAATTATTTTTTACTGATTCCTTGTTATTTTTAAAAGATCTTTCCTTTCCTGTTCACTAGCTGCAATCTTATCTTCGAGGTCTGAAATTCTATGTTCACTTTCTTTGAAGCGGTTTTGGCAACTTTCAATAGAATTTTTGATTTCATGTGTATCTCTTTGAATCTTCTTCATATATTCTGTTTCTTTTACTGTTCATTCAGGGATTCTATCATTTTGCTTTATTCTCCTATTTTTATAATTGTATCTTTTTTAGATGCATTCAGTATTTCTTTCACTACTTTTATCATTTCTTGTTACCTGGGAGATTATTTCTAATTTGAGTTTCTTCGTAGCTTCCTGTACTTGCTTCTCTCTTTCAGTTGATATCATTTCAGGCATTTCAGGTGTATGACTAGTATTTTCTTCAACATATGTGGCTCTTAGGCCTTCTTGGGATGGGCTGGAGGTTTGAGTTTACATTTTTGTCTTTCATTTTGTCATTTTCCTATATTTCTTTGTTTCAAAAGTGTTCCAAAACTTTCCCTGAGCATGTTGGAAATCACCTCCTGCCCCTCGACTCCTGAGACTCACGGGCCTTGGATCCACTTGTTGAATGAAGATCACTGGGTGTGGTCCACTCAAACCTGAGAAACCTCTCGAGGCTAGTGCAGTGTCCTAGGGGACTGGGCAGGCACCCAAGCACTGGGAGTGATGTCACAAACTCTCCCTGGCCAAAGCCAGGGAGCTGGGACTCACTTTCCCACTGCACAGGCCTAACTACCCTGTTGGTGATGGCATGGTACACTGAAGCCCATGAAACCTCTCCAGGATAGTCCAGTGTCCTAGGGGACTAGGTGAGCACCCAAGAACCAGGAGTGATGTGCTAAACTCCCCCAGGCCAGTGCCAGTGACCTGGAACTGTGCTCAACACTCCACCAACCTGGTTCCCTGGTTGAATAAAGGTCACTGGGCATGATTCACTCAAGCCCCTGAAACCTGTCCAGGCTAGTTCAGTGTCCTAGGGGGTTTGGGGGGCACTGAAGCACTGGGAGTTTTGTCCCAAACTGTCCTGAGCCAGCACCAGTGAGATGGAACTCCGCTCACCCTCATGTGAGCCTACCTCCCCTCTCAGTGCCAGCCTGGTCTCCTGTTTGAATAAAGGTCACCAGGCATGATCCAGCCAATCCTGCAAAACCTCTCCAGGCTAATCCAGTGTACTAGCAGGCTGGAAGGGCACCCAAGCACTGGGAGTGATGTCCCAAACTCCCCTGGGCCAACACCAGCAAGCTGGAACTCTGCTCAATGCTGCTGTGTGGGCCTACCTCTCCTTTTGGAGCTAGCCTGGTCCCCTGGTTGAATAAAGGTCACTGGATGTGGTCCACTGAATCCTGCACAACCTCTCCAGGGCTAGTCCAGTGTCCTAGGGGTTTGTGCTGGCACCAAAGCACCAGGAGTGATGTTCCAAACTCTTCAGGGCCTGGGCCAGTGAGCTGGAACTTTCCTTGCTGCCCTATGGATCTAACTCGCTTCAGTATGTTTAGCTCTTAACAGAGAATTGAAATTGCTTTTATAGTGCACAGCATGCTGTTTTGAAGTGTATCTGCACAATGGAATGCCACCACTGAACCAGTTAACAACCACATTATGTGCTTAAATCTGTAGAGAGATTGAATATTTTTCAGACATAAAACCAAGGAAAAAATAGAGTGCTCAGGAAGTTCAGCCTAGGACATGATAGAAAACAAAACACTGAGCCCCTCTGCCCACAAAGGGGCATCAGTGCCAAACTAAGATATTACTAGTGAGGAATTCCATGAGAGCATGGGGACCTTAGTGTCAAGGAGCAAGGCACCATCCATGTCATGCCTGTGACCACTCCACCTTTAATGACATGCTGATATAACAAACCACATCAAAAGAAAGGAAAGAACATTATACTAATTCTGAATACCAAACAACACAGGGTACACCTGTATAAGCTTCCTACAAAGTGTTTCTGAATTTTCTAATCTTATAAAATATATAACAATAAAGCTCTAAAAATGAATGAACAGCTGAAAAATCAATTTTAATGAAAAGCTTTCTGAAATTTTAAAAAGTCAAACAATAGGTTATAACTATAGGCATTGACATAAGTAAACTCTCATGGAAGGAATAACACCACACTTAAAATCAAAGATAGAACAAATAATATAACTTTCTAAGGGGGATAGGAAGAGAATACCTCATATTTAATGCAATGTAACCAGTGTTCTATGTTTAAAAAATATAAACAATAGCAAATATTTAAAAACAATCAGGTGTTTCATATGCATGGAAGTGGCTGTCACTGAATTTAAATGACAATCTTATGCAGAGTGTTGAGTTGTGCCTGAAGGAGGGGGGTAAGAAGAAGAAGGAGGCTGGCCAGTTGATAAACTCCTGGAAGCTGGCAAAGGTATGCACATGGATTCTATGTGTAGCACTGTTTGCATTTCCTAGTGAAGGGAAATTCATTTTTCAGCCAAGAGAAAATGGGCTCCTTAGGAATCAAGAGTAAAAAGAGGTGAAGTGTGATTCCTGCAAATACCTAGTTGACAGATTTGAGAGTGGGGGTGACAGAGCTAGAAATGCTTTGAAGCCAAGTTGAGTGTCATCCTGGTCTCTGATGGGTAGTGATCTATCGGTTTGTATTTGTCCCTGTTCAGTTCTGAGCTAATTGGACATGTGTTCCTCCCATTGGTTGCACATGAAACTCCAGGGAGGTTTGTGCCTGGGCTCTAACTGATCTCCTGTGGTCTTGCACAGTAATACAGAGCCCTGTCCTCAGAGGTCAGAGTTCAGCTGTAGGGAGAACTTGTTGGCAGTGACAGCAGTGATGGAGATGGGGCTTAGATGCCTGGGTTATAGTTTGTGCTACCAGTCCAGTAACCCACCACTGTAGAGCTTTCTCAGAAGTCTGTTGTATCCAACTCTGTAGTACCTACTAGTGACAGAGCCCTGGGTGACAGTGCAGATGAGGGACAGTGTCTCCTAGGGCTTCAACAAGATTGGCCCTGATTCTAAAAGTGTCAGATCAGACAGCACACCTGAGGACAAGGGGAGGCATGATGATCCTTTCCCTTCCCATATCATGGTCCCCACAAACAACTAAAAACACAAGTACTCTCATCAGGAGAGCTGCCATTAGACAGAGAATAGTCCACACCATCTCCATGTTACCTTCAGGATGAAAACCACCACTCCCAACCATGCTGATGAGAGATTTCTTCTGCCAGCACCTAGGGTGATTTGTATGTATGACTTAGGGGCTGTATAGGAGGCTGAGCCAGGACAACATGGAATCCTCACACTTGGCACTGGGTGGTGGGAGCTGCTGAATATGGCACTGCTGTTGAGGGATTCAGCCCTGGCAGGTAAGTTCTGTTTTGTAGCTTTACATGGAGTGTTGCTGTATTTAACAATTATATAAAAAAAAATATTGAGAGTTTGCCTTCTATCATCCCAGCATTCTTGGGCTTTAATATTAATTTCTGGAGAAAACCTTTAGTAAGGTGGTGTTCCTGCTGATACTGTGGTCTCTATCTTGGCCTATCTGTATGGAACTATTTCATCCATGTTACTCATAATTCACATTGATGTCTCCTCCAGGGTTTCTCTCTATACAAATGAATACAGTCCTGGCTCTGATACTAGATAATGACTTTGTGAATGCCAATGTTTTAACGGGATCCTGCTCACACAGAAATCATATCTGAGAAAAAGGTGCATGAAATCCTTGGGTAGATGACAGCCAGTGACAGCAAGGCAGATGGTGTGGTTGATATATTTGGACTGAGGGTCACTGGTGTTATTGAGGCCTGAGAGGTGAGGCCCACAAGGAGGGCAGCCTTGATCTCCATGCAGCACAGAGAGTGTACTGCAGACAGCACAGGGAGGAGCATTCAGTCTAAACAGATTCTATTCAAATTGACCAGTGCATCAATTAGAAATGACCTCTCCTCCTCATAAGTGTGTTTCTGAAAGAAGAGGCCAGCTGCCTTGACAATGGCCCCAGGTGAAGTCCTCACAACACATCAATTTTGTCATCTTTGTGTTGTGCTCCAAAATATGGACAATCTGCAAATGTCTGGACCTGTAAAAGAAGTCTCTGCACTAATTCTAGGGTGTAACAAAAGTGTAGGGAAATGAATTGAATTGAAAAAATATATTCAAGTATCAGAGGGTTCTGGAGTAATCAGTGTGTAATTATATTTAGAAAATAAGAGTGATCTCAATTCTTCAAGTGTAAGCACAATATCAAGGAAAGGAAGGTGAATGAAAGAACAAATGCTCTTTGTCCATTTTAGGAAAACCTGAAACTTGAGTGCAAGAAACTGAGTGACTATTTCAGAGTGTGCAATGGAACTATTTTACAAACAAACAATAAATCATTGTAGGGAATGTTCTACTCTGTGCTTGTGCCACGTTTCTTTATCCACTCATACACTGAATTACATCTATTTTTGCAGTATATGGAGAAGGTATGAATGAAGCAAAAATACATAATTTCATGCCAATGTTTTTGGGATTCACTTTGTATTTCAATTTTTGAGTTTTAATTTCTTTTTCTCTGGTGCTTAATATTACAGGTTTTGCTTCTACATTTCCTGTAGCTAGGCATAACAAACACTATCTTGTGGCCTGTATTTGACCCAGATCAGTGAAAAATTACTCAGGGTACAAGGGCCATGAGAAAAGCAGAATGAGCTGCATCCAGAAGAGAAAAAATTGAACCTACTCAAAAAAGGAGCAGGATACAAGTGTCGATAAAAATTCATGTAAGATTCTAGCTTAATTGTTTTCAACAGTTTATCTTTTTATGATTTTCTGTTTTAAAAAGCTCTGTGACTTTCCAGTTCAGCACCACTCCTTTTGACTCTGAAACTGGGGTCTATATGTGGTCACTGAGCTCAGATAATAAAATTCCAAATTTATTGATTTGGCTGCTTTAATTCCTAAATTGTTACCAAAATCTTTCCTTTAAGGGTGTCATGGTACATGTGAAACTTCTGTTGAGTTTAACTTAGGAGAAATACTTATTATCTTATGAAAAAATCATTCAAACTCTCTTCTGCTAGCTTTAGGAAATCCACAGTGTGGTCCTGTTATCTATAGTTGCCCCAATGAAAAAAGGATACCAGAGCTTGTTCATAAGGAACTGTCCCTAAGGACCCATCTATCTACCTCTTCTATCCTACATTATATTATTTTTTTAATCTATTGGATAAAAACTTTCAGCATGTTCTTCAATGGGTTGTGCTTCATAGTGAGGTCTGGCTTTGCAAAAGCTCTGACTATGTCTTCTACCTAGTTTTTCCAACTTGAGCTCCCACCAGCAAGGAATGTGAGTTTGTGATGCTCAGCAGGTTACAGGGCTGGTAATGGCATGTGAGCACGGAGATCATTAGGAAAAGCACTTTGTGGTTTCTTGTTGTTATTTAATTTGAGTTTCTCTAATTAAAATAATGGGAATATAACAATCACATGCTTATTAGTCATCTGCATATCTTCCTTAATAATGTGCCACTCAAATAACATACTTACATTTTCAGGGATTTTTCAATGGAAAAGCTTACAATTCTCAGTGTTTTCTTAAGGTGCTGCTCAGGAACTTGTGTTCTACTTTTCTTTGTTTTAAGTTTTAAAATACAAACTGAATAAAAAAGATGACACAGAATTTTAAAGCAACACAAAGGGAGATTAACAATGGTTACTATATTGCATATTGTTATCTTCAAAGCAGTTGCTCAGATTACAAAATATAGATATGGAAAAAATGAAAACACAAACCATTGCTAGTAATATGTTCCAGAACCTGCAGCTTTTTATTTGAGCTCCATAATTTTTCCTGTTGAGTTTTGGTGATTTCCATTGGAAAATCTTTACATAGATTTTCAATAAAAACAAACTTACTGAAACTTTTGTTTTACTGCCTCTGGAATCTAAAGACTGAAACTAATACAAGGGAAATAAAACAGGCACTGCTGTGGCCAACCAAACTCATAGATGAAACAAGATGGAAAATCTGGATGATAGGTACTGCCTCTGGCTGGTCAGGATGTTTTGGGGACATATCTGTGACTCAGATATGTCCTAGATGGAAGTTACATGTGCAGAGGAGCAATTCAGGATAAAGAAGAAACATCCATTATGGGAGGGGGGAGTTGGAGACATAGAAAAGTGTGTCATAGGTATCACATAAGACCTCCTTTAGAGGGAATTTAGAGGAAGGTCAGTCATGAGGACCAACCAAAAGGGGAACAAGACAATTATTGGCTTAGGGAAACAAAAATTGTTTTGGTTCTATTTGTGTGTGTATCTTTATTCTATTGATATGCTTATATTAATTCATATGAATGTTATATTCTTAGGCTACAGTTACAAAGTTAATTTGCTCTTCCACTGCTTCAATACAGGCAAAGCTAATTCAAAAGTTTGCTGGCAGACAGTCCGATTTACAATTTAACAAACTGAGAACACAGAAAAGAGGAAGAGAAGGAAAGAACAATATCTGGGCTCCTGAAATGAGCTGGGCCACACTTTTTTGGTTTCAGTGTTACTACTTACTAATTTCTGTTAGGTCACCCAAAGAACAGATTGTGCTCTCATTGTTTATTTGCCTGCTCATATTTTTTCATCCTTAATATCTTTCTTCCTTGTGACTTGAACAACTACTTTAAGATAGTAGTATGCAATATATTAATTAAAGTTAATTTCCTACCATTTTTTGAAACTGTATATCTTCTCCATCTGTGTATTCTTTTCTGCTTTTTTAGAATTAAGAAAAAAAGAGCATGCGAAGTGTCAGAATTTGGTCTTCCCTGGAGTTGTAGAATTCGGTGGTAAATCAGTTGCATCTCTGTCTTTTTTTAGTTATTAGGTTTTTCATTACTGCCTTAATTTCATTGAGTATTATTGTATTCATGGTTTTTATTTGTTGCTATTCAATTTTGGCTATACATGGATTTAGAAATCTATCCATTTCTTCTAGATCCTCCATTTTATTTAAATGTTTTCAAAGTAGTTTCTGATAAACTTCTGGATTGTAGCAGAGGTAATTCTGATTTCACTTTTTAAATTTTTAATGGCATTGATTTGTGCCTTTCCTCCATTTTTTAGTAAAAGTTGGTTGCTTTTAGAGATTGTAACTCTTTGCTCTATGTTGTTTTGAACTGTGAATTTTATGTTGGTTAGGAATTTAATTGTAATGCATTTACTTTTACATTTGACTTGTTGCTTTCTCAGACAGCTTTTATGGTTTGGGCCTTGTTTTAGAGTAGTATCCCCAGTACAAAAAAAGCCCCAAAACCTGGTAAATATAATATATTGAACCCCCAAATAGCCACAATCAGAAAAGAATCTCTCCACAATCTTTTACATTGAAATTCCACTAGTCCAAAAAAAGGACCAAATTGTAAAAGCTGTTATGGTATCTCCCTCACTGTAGGCCCTCTTCATATGAGGAGAGTGGGCATGCTGAAGCCAATCCCAACAGAAAAGCTTCCTCTTTCAAATGCATTAGATTCCTTCCAGTGGTGATATGTTCACCAGCGGCTCTGGTGCGTAAGGAGTGCTGTGTGCTGGAGCAGACCAGCTTCCCTTTCTGCACTCCCCTGATCCTGGGCTCACTTTGGTCAGTTACCCCTGCAGGTTGCCTTACACTATCTATGTTTGTCTGCCTCCTACATTTCTGAGTACCTTCACTTTCTTGTAAATATCTTCTAGATGAATTTTTTAAACATTATTCTAAAGAGGATAAAATTAAACAGGACAAATCTGATCATAAGAAAACAATGTAAGAAATGCAAATTTCAAAGCAAGACAATTGGAGATCTTTCACTGTCTATCATATTGTTTCTTCTTTTCTTCCAAATAGAAGTCTATATCTTCACATACAATGAATTTATACAAAACAAAATAGTATAAAACTGATCAGAACAGGATGATGATGTCATTTTAGGTCTTCAAAACCAGACAATAGGGAACTCAGCAATGACTGCCATAATATCTCTTATTCTCTTTGAAATAGCTGTCCATACCTTCATATGTTGAAATTAAACAAACAAAACCAGAACTGAAATTACTCGGAACATAGCAAAATAGTATTGCTGGATTTCACATCATGATGCTACAGAGTCAGCACTGGGTACCTTACTGTCTCTTGTTCTTCGAAGTAGCTATTCATTTCTTCATGCATTATTTAATCAATTCTTATAAACTGTTTAGAAGTTTTATGCATGCATGATTCTCTACAAGTGTACCTATCCTTTCTTTATTACAGGGAAATACAAAACAAAACAAAACAAAACAAATTCCTAGAAAAACTTAAAACGAAAAAGACATAAAGAACAATAGCAAAGAGCCCAGACCATTGGCAATATAGGCCTTCAAAACAAGGTAGTAGGAATATAATTACAGTTGTTATTTTACATAATGATCTTCAAGAGCTCCTGAGATCACTATACAATAATATGCACAATTGTTCCCATCCTATGAAAGTTAACTATTTTGTTCCAAGAACTTCTAGAATTTGTAGCAAATCATCTTAGCTACCTTGAGTGTTCATAAATATCTTCTAACCTTCCCTTATGCACTGGTTTCTATACTCAGCCTTTATGGGACTCTGGCCTTTATATTTCTTCCTTTGAGGGTTTTCAGCTAAATTTGCTTGTTCATTTAATGATTAGGCTGTTTCTGGTGGTGTTCTGGTTCTTGAGTTCTTTACATATTCTAAATACTAATCCTCTCTTGGAAGAGTAGATGGCAAAAATTTTGTCCCATTCTGTAAGTGGTGCCTTCTGTTAATTGTTTCCTATGCTACAGAGAAGATTTTTAGTTTGTTGTCATCTAATTGTTGATTTATTTCCTTGACTATTGTGGTCCTATTCAGGAAGTCTTTTCCTGGAGCTGTAGCTTCAAGCATATTTCCTATTTCATAGTCCAGCAGCTGTGAGGTGCCCAGCCTTAGAATAAAGACTTCTATCCATTTTATTTTATTTTAGTACAGAGTAAGATCTCATTTCATTCTTTTGCAAGTGGGTAGTTTTCCTTGCAGGAATTGCTGAAAAGTGTATCTTTTCTTTAGCAGCTATTTTTGCCTTCTTTGTCAGAAATCAAAATGGATCTAGGTGAATGAGTTTGTTTGTATGTCTTCTATTTTATTTTATTTGGCTACATGTCTGTATTGGTGAGAGTATTATGTTTTTGTTACATGGCTTTATATTATACTTTTAAATTTGATCTTATGTTGCCTTTAAATTTGAATGTTGCTTTTTTTCTCCTTAGATTTGCATCGACTATTCTGGTGTTTTATGCTTCTGTATAAATTCTACCATTGGATTTTCTAGTTTGGTGAGGAATGATGTCAGTATTTTAAGAGGGACTACACAGAATCTTTGGATTAGTTTTGGTAATGTGGTCATTTTGATATATTTCTGCCAGTATATGAACAAGAGATATATTTCTATTTTCTAATCTTTTGTACAGTTTTTTTCAGTGCTCTGTACTTTTAATTATGAAAGTCTTCCACTTTGTTTGATAGGTTGATTCCTAGTTATTTATTGAAATTATTATGGAGTCATTTTCATTTCTTGTGGTTCATTGTGGTACACAAGACAGTTACTTATTTCTTTGTAGCAATGTTGAATCTTACCATTTCACTGAATTTATTACATTTAAGTGTTATCAGGTGAAAGTTTTAAAACCTTTTATAAGGAATCATTTCATCAGTAAGTAGAGAGGATTTGAATTTTTTTATTTCTTATTTGCAAATTTTTTTCATTTTCTTGCTCAATTAGATGAGTTAAAATTTTAAATACTATATCAAACGGGTGTGATAATAGCAGACATAATTGTCTCATCCATAATTTTGGAGAATATGCTTTCAGTTTTTCCCATTACCAAATGATGGCATTTGCATTTTTCACATAGAATTTTTTTATCATTTTGAGCAAAGATACTTGTCACATATTTTCTACAGGTATCTCCATGATAAAGGAATATTAAATATGTTCAAAGTCATTTTCTACATAAAATGAGATAATCATGTTGTTTTTGTCCTTGGTTTAATTCCTGTGGAATATTATAATTATTGGTTTTAATGGGTTAAAACATCATTGCATCTATTGGTGGCACATACTTGACCATGTTATATGATTAATAAGGTGGTGCATTCTGTTTACAAGAATAGTGTTGATAATATTTGAATCCATGTTCACCATGGATATTGATCTATAGTTTTCTTTTATGTTTACTCTTTGTTTACTTTTCACATCAGGATAACACTTCATAAACACAGATTAATTACTTCATTGAAATAGTTTGGAAGTAATCTTTCCTTTTGGTTTTTCAGAATGTTTGAAAAGCTTGGTATTAGTTTTGCTTCAAATTTGATAAAATTCAGCAGTAAATACACCAAATGTTGGGCATTTCTTCATTGAGAGTTTTTCATTATTAATTGAAACTTGTTTCTTGTTATGAATCTCTTTAAAATTTTGTGTTTTTCTTCAATATTCATGTGTCACATGTGTTTGGGAACTTACATACTTCTTATAAATTTTCCAATTTATTGTAATGTGTCTTCAACATAATTTCTAGTAATTTTCTGGATTTCAATGGTACCTGTTGTGATTTTACCTTTTTCAGTTCTACATTTATTAGTTTAGTTTAGTTCAACTGCAGAGCTAAACAAGAACAAAACTATTTTATGCAAGCAACTTCACAATTTCAAACCAACTTCAAAATTTCAAACCAACTCAGTAGTTTTGATAACTGTATGAAGTTAGAAAAAACACACAAGTTTTGAGGTTCTATGTATAATTTGTCAGAACAGAAAACTTTATTTCTCCACTTTAAGTATTACAAAGGCAAATTTTTCATTTGTCAGATTTCCATATGAATAAGAAAAAAGTGTCAACCCATCAAAACTATGTAAATGTCTCTCAATAATGGGTTCATATGGTAGCTTGGTGAATCTTCAAATAAATTCTAAATGTTATCTTTCTGAACTCAAATTTATATGTAATCTGATATATTGCAGAACAACAGTAAACAGAAAGTTCATTAACTTGGCATATCACAAATCATTTTTACTCTGTCTCATTTTATCTGTGAAGACAAAATTCCTGCCTATAGTGATATTTTAAGAATTAAAATAGTAGAAGCATAAGAGCTCGTTGATTCTTAAATGATAAATAGTAACTTTTAGTTGTAAAGCCTTGTGAGTCCCTTTAAATAACCTAAATTACAGCATCACTAACACAATTTGCTAAATGATTTGCCAGGCTATCAGAAAAAATTTAACATATGCAATATTTTTAAAAATCCAAACAATACTATGTTTAGGAAAACCAGTATATGAATTCAAAGTAAGCATTTTGTCATAAAAAGAAAGTATTCGTTGGCATTTATACTTATAATGGCTTTTCTGCAAATATTTCAAAGAACCTCAAGCCTTTTCCTATCAATGTATATCCTTTTTCTAAAAATAAAAAGTTTTCAGTTCTTAATTATTTACTTGTAAACAATCTTGGCAATTACAATTATAGTTATTAGCATTATAATTCCTTAAAAATGAAATATATATTTGGTCTTAACATCATAAATCTATCAACTTCAAATTCTTTTATACTGACAAACATCAAGCAAAAAATTAGTTACTAATAGAGCTCACACAGATAAATCCAAAATCAAAAATAATTTTACAGAAGTTGAAAACAAGAAATTAAAAAATAAAAGATCTGTCAGAATTATAAAGTCCATCAGCAGGATACTATGTAATAAAAGTACCAGTCTTCGTTTTAAAATTATTACTCCTAGTACATTAAACATCCCATTTGAAATTTATGCCAACCTCAATTGCCACACATGGCATATCCAGCTCATCATCACAGTTTGTGTTTTCATATGCACAGTTGTTCTACTTTTTTAAACAAGTCATTAATACACTATGTAGCTAAAAATGTGATAAAGCTTTGAAAGAAACATACCTTTCATTAAATAGAATATGTACACTCTTCAGAAGAATAACTTTACAACAGTACTGTAGAGAAAGCACGGTTTGAAATTTCTAGTTGAAAGATATGTTGAAATACAAAATAAAATGTCATTTTAAAGACAGAATTTACCAAAAACCTTAAATTTCAATGTTGTTTTGAAAAGATGCAAAACAAAAATATCTTGAAAAATTTTCTAGTAGTTTTATATTTGTTCTACAAAACATGTATAGGTAGTACGTACAGGTATTATTTACTACATTAAAAGCAATCTATGAACTCACAACATGATATGAAATCATTCTATGATATGGATATCAAAGGCAATGAGGCTTTGTGAATTCTTTCTTTCTGTATTAAATCCAACCTTGAATTATACAACTACTATTACTGAATTATGAGTAATACTTAAATAAAGATTACACAGTGAATATTTTTATTTTAAATCCCCATCTGGTGCTTAATGTCACTTCAGCTGTTCAATTTTTTAATGTTTCTCTATACAAGTAGCCAATAATTTCACAAATCAGTACAAAATGCTAGACAGATTTTTTATCTCATTTTCTAAATGGAAAAATAATGCCACATTTTCCGTCATTTTTAATTCATGTGAATTCAATGGGTATTAAGACATTCTTTTGTAGAATAATTATCAATCACAGAAAATCCTACTGAATCTCAATAATCAACCAAAATTCTAAACAAATAACTGCATGAGAATCCACAAACAAATGAATGGCTTAATTTTCGTTTTTCATTGGCATAACATATAAATGCTTCTGCAATTTACCATTACTTCAGTGTTCAAATGGCATCAAATTCACATATAAAAATAGATACATACATACTCACTGTGTACATTAATTTTCACCAAATTAAAATATGTATCTTTTTATATACCAAGAAACAAAAAGGTCTATTTAGAAATAAGGAAAATTCTATCAAGACTATGATGTTAAAATGCTACAAATCAAAGGCAAATTAAATAAACCATTCAAGCCACTACATTTTAAAAGTGAATAAATATCAAATGCAGATTTTTACCTCCACAGCTTCCTTGTACTTAAAAACATTCTTAATTGACATTTGCCCTTTGCAAGGTATTGACAATTTTTTCTTCCACATTCATCACATAATTGCTTAATTAAACACAACCCACATTTATAATATCTCTTTTCTGTATTCCCAGTTGCCTCACCTTTCCCTTTGTTTTTTCCTTTCTAAATAAATTAGTTTTTCAATCTACAGTATATTTCCTAAGTAAAAAGCTAGGTTCATCAATAGAATAGTCAATTCTGCTTTGAGATATCAAGGGCAAACCTCCAGAGTGCAACTATGACAATTTATAGCTATAAGACAGGTACATTGTTAATTATAGAACCACTGTCAGTCATTTGATAAACACAGCAGATGAATATTTAAAATAATTATTCTCAATAATGAGCATTTTGAAGGTAAATATTTTTCAATCAAGCTTATTTTTCATATTTAATACTCTTATACTCTTATCTCTTTATATGTGCAAATATCTATATGCCTATTACTCCTGCTCTCACATGGAAATATCAACTTTTTATCCAAGAAACACCAAACCTCTTGTTGGGTCTTGACTACATGAGCATTTTTTATCTCATTGTCCATGTATCTTCTATCTTATACTTCAAATCACACTCCACTGTGGCAACCAAGCAAATTAAAATTCAACACTCAAAACCCAGCCAGCTCTTCCATGAACTCTTCTTTGAAGTCTAACAACCCCTTCCAAGATCCCACTACCAACAGGGGCAATTTCAACTTTTAGACATAATTCTCCCTTTACAGTCATCAAATTCCTTTATAACTAGGTATTTATCTTTTGTCTTCTTTTTGTTCCACTGGTTGGCAGGAAGATCATCAGGTCATTGACTACTTAGTTCTAATCCCAAAGAGAGCATTCAAAAGTCCATCCAATTGTTAAAATTTAAGCATGGAGAAGCAGCCATGTTAAAAAACAAACAGACACACTGATAAGATTATTATAACCTACTGTTCCATAACTGTTTCTTTAAAAATTCAAATATATAAATATTGGAACATTAAGTATGAAGCCCAAGGGACAGTATAACTACTAAATCTTTCATTGTGTGAAATTTCAAGTATGAAGCCCAAGAGCAGTGTAACTACTAAATATTTCATTGGTTATTTATTGTGACAAAAAAATCAAACAATGCACTAATGCAAGAAAAGCCTATTATTTTCATACATCTCAGTAAATTTTAAATGTTTATTAAGTAGTAAGAGTTGAACATTCCAAACTAAGTAACTTTCCTAAAACTTTGATTTTAAACAAACTTATACAAACACCTGGACAACCCAGTAGGTCAAACTGTTAATAAATAAACTGTACTTTACTATATAGGTATCTTATTTTTCATAGTTAATAAGAACATTTACTCATCTTCTAAAAATGACAATATGAAAGCCTTCCACAAATATCACACATTAACATAACCATTATAAGTGGAGAACATGTTAAATATTTTCATAATCATACATTTAATAGCATTATTTTAATTGGTGGTTAATAATGCTTGATTTTCAAGATATCATAGGAATCATTACTGGTCTGTTCCTCACAACACATGTGGTCATATGGCCTTAAATAAACTATAAAGTAATACAGCTACAAAATTTCAAAGTTACTTTTAACTATTTCATTAGTAGCTAAATCTTAATTAAATTTGGGTTGCCCAAGTCAGAATGTTAAAAATGGTTTTCATTTCTGAGGTGGTTGAGTCTCTGTAATAGTGACTTTCAATTTCCTTTATGCAGAACAAACAGCACACTAATAAAAAGTAAAATTTTTCCAATGTGACTCTCCATCAATACCCTTCTTTAATAACCAGTGAATACCTGCCTTATCAGTCTGATACATTTCTTTTTCTTTGAATTTCTGAACCCATTATTTCATCATCCAAAAATACAGATTTAAACACACACACACACCCCACAACCTCCATCAAAATAAAGTAGAAGTCTAATAAAAAACTAAAGACAGACTGCCTTTATATCCACTCAACTGATATCACATGAGTATTTCATGAAGAAACCTCAAGCTATTTATTCAACCATTCATACATTCATTGAAATTTTCAGTGCCACTTCTGATGTAAACTTTGGGATGTATTTTCAACATAGTAGCAGGCAAGGAAGACAAAAAAGTAAGGTCCATACTAATGGATCTTAATCCAATTACTAGACAGATGTAAGACTAAAACAAAAGATTATGTTTTAATTTAAAGTTGCATAAGGAAAACTCTTGAGAATCATGTAAAGTATTTTTATAATGATGTTAAAAAGCAATCCTTAAGCCTACAATACAACAAAAACAAGGGAATTCTAAGAGGATCAATTTAATGAAAAGGATAGACAAAAATGAGAAAATAGTAATGTTTTTAAATTAACATTTATTTGATATAACCACAGTTTTACTTATGTTTCCTTATGAGTCACTGCATGCTTATTTTT
>PVLA01010425.1:0-63551 GCA_004027455.1 Hydrochoerus hydrochaeris | reverse complement strand
TACCTGTAATACCACCGTGTGGGAGAGGGGGAGGGAATATATTGTCTTTGTGATTTTCTTGTAGCTGAAGTAGAGTTTCTTTCTCATTTGTACTCACTCCACAGGTAGGAGTTAAATAGCCAAAGGTCTTGTTATTGAATTGTGCGGGTCCTTGTATGCATGACCTAGAGTTCTATATGTCTTATTCACACCTTTGTTTTCTGTATTTTGCTACTCTTTTTGGAAATTCAGCTGGTCTTCATCTATCCCAGTATGTAAATGGATTTTTCTTTCTCAGCTTGCTGTTTTGGTCCCGAGGTACCATGTTAACTAGTCAGGTGGCCAGGTGCCCTGCTGTCTTGCCACAGAGCTAGCATGGACGTGTGTCAACCACTGCCACTTTTCCCCTTCTTTTTATACCAACTGGCCTTCCAAACTAAGCCTCTGATTTTAGAGAACATATGGGCTTCCTCCCTCTTTTCTTTTGAATTATTAACAGTCACAGTGATATAGGAGAATGAAACTCCCAACCTAGAACATGTCTAGTATGAGTTTGTGTTCTGTAAAATCGAAGAATGAATTTTAGGAACAGCAGAGTTAAGAGCAGAATATATTTTTTGAGAGAAAGAAAGCTTCTGTCTGGGAGAGAGACAGAAATGGTCCCGAGTGGTTTGCCAAAGACTCTGTCTTTTTTATAGAGTAAAATCATGAGATGAGGTGGTAAAATAATGGGAACTCAAGGTAGATGGGCATGAGGTGGGATAGAACTATGGTTAACCAATAAGTTTAATTGTTCTGTAAAATTGACCAAATCATGGACAAATGGGGAAGCCCGTCAAGAAGCAAGGGAGCATTCCCATGCATCAGTGACTCTGGAGAGGGTTGAGATGGTGATTCCTGGCTTCTCAAGGTGATCCATACCTAATCCCTAAAGATTTTACTTAAAGTTGTGGTTGTATCTTGCCTTCTCTCTTGAGATCTGGCCCACAGCAAGAGGAGTATGTCTCCTCCAATGTCACCTGACACCTGGTCCTTTGCGCCAGTTTCTCCAAGGGCCTAGCCTGTCTAACTACGTGTAATTTCTTTCTTTCTTTCTTTCTTTCTTTCTTTCTTTCTTTCTTTCTTTCTTTCTTTCTTCCTTCCTTCCTTCCTTCCTTCCTTCCTTCCTTCCTTCCTTCCTTAATGGGGAATTGAACTCATGACCTTGTGCTTGCCATTCAGGCTTTTGTGCCTCTGAGCTAAATCATCGGCCTCTGCCTATAATATTTCTAACTAGCTCAGCTGCCTGTAACAGAATGAAACTCCCAACCTGCTACATGTCCAGTATGAGTTTGTATTCTCTAAATTTGAGGAATGAATTTTAGAAACAATGGAGGTTAAGAGCAGAATATATTTGTTTAAAGAAAGAAAGCTTCTGCCTGGGAGAGAGACAGAAGGGGTCCCAAGTGGGTTGCCAAAGACTATCTGTTTTAGGGACTTTTATAGAGCAAAATCACAAGGTGAGATGGGTCCAAGATGGGGAAAACATGGGATCTGGCAAGGCCGACAGGCATGACATGGACAGAACTATGGTCGACCAATAAGATTAATTGTTCAGGTAAAACTGACCATATCAAAGCAAATGGGAAAATGAGTCACGTAGCAAGCAGGGAGCAGTTACTCTTTCTGTAGGAGGTTGGGATGGTGACTCCTGGCTTCCTCTAGGTAATGGATACCTATTTAGAATATCCCTGATGTTTAAACTTAGGGTGTGGTTGCATTTGTTTTTTTTTTTGTTTGTTACCGCGGGTCAAACTTATGACCTCATGCTTGCCGGGCAGGGGCTTAAGCCACTAAGCTAAATCCCCAGCCCTGTTTTGTTTTTTGTCTTGAGGTCTGGTGGACTGTGTCTATCTCTTCCAAGGTTACATGGTATCTGGTTTTCTGCACTGGCTCCTTCAAGGGCCCAGCCCTGTCTTACTACCTAAATCAGCTGTCTGTAATAACAGTGTTTTCCCACACAGGAAGAGAAAAATTTGTTCATTTTAAAACTCTTGCTATTGGGGGGTGGGGGTGGGGGGGTGGTAGTATCTCAGTAGCACAGTGGTTGCCTGATAAGTGCGAGATCCAGAGTTTGATTCCTGGCACCAAAACAAACAACAAGAACAACAACCCCCCCCAAAAAAAATAAAAAACCTCAAAAGAAGATGGAAAAAACCCCCCACCAACTTCCTCTACTTCTTGCCTTTGGAAGCCACTGGCAAGTGGCTACTGAACTGGCTGTAGCTGACTTGACCTCCCTTTGGGTGTTAGAGTCAGGAGAGCTATCACTTCCTGGCTAGATTCCTTCTTTCTGTTTTTTCTAACAAAATGCAAGTAACTTAAAAACATGCCTGATGACCTGAGAACAAATGAACAACATTTAAAATTTAACTGAAAGGATTGAATAGACAAAAGCAGAACCGTACTCTATCCTAGGAAAAAAGCTTTTCATCTCTACTGCCTTAAACAAAGTACTGCAGTTTTTAGTATAGGGTGTAAATCCAAGATATTTTTTTCCCCAAAATGGCCTCATTTGGCTTAAGTATGAGCCATGAAGTTGAAGTGGCTCAACTGTGTTGCCAAGGACATGCCTCCTTCTGCTTGAGTCTCCTAAGGGATAATATGTGGGACTCTAGAGTCACCTCCTTCTGTGTGGAACACTGTCCTAAGGAGCCTAGTTTTCCCTCTTTCTTTCTCTAGGCCTCAAGCCTAGCCATGGGAAACCTCTTGTACTTTGCCATGCAGATTCCACTAATGTGACCATGAAGTCCTATCCTTGACCAGTGGGAAAGGTTTGATCCAGACAGTTTAAAACAGGAATAACTTATCCATGATTATGATCCAGTTTGAGTTCAGGAAGAACTAAAAAAATGATGAGAAATGGGTATGGGGTGGCATTTTAAATTATGATACTATTCTTCAGTTACAGTGGTTCATTTTATCCCCCAGCATTTCAGTTTAAAACATAAAAATTTGCTGAGGATTTAGCTCAGCTGCACCATAAGTGCCTGTTTGGCAAGCCGGAGGTTGTGAGTTTGATCCCCAGTACCAAAATAAACCAACAATAAATAAAAGAAATAAAACTGGGTGTGGTGGCTCATGCCTGTAATCCCAGCACTTGGGAGGCTGAGGCAGGAGGATTGTTGCAAGTTCAAGACCAGCCTGGGTTACAAAGTAATCTCAAGGCCAGCCTGAACTGCATAGCGAGACCCTGTCTCTAAATAAATAAATAAATGGTTGAATGAAAAGCCTTATGTTCAGGATTTTGTGACCCTTTGTCACTTTGAATAAACTTGGCCCTATCTCTATATATTGATATGTACAGAGGTGGCTAGGCTAGTTCTTTGTCCTTCAATTGGCTTTAAACAATGTAAATTGGGCTAGTTGAAGTACAGATGTGTAGTCCTTGAAGCAAGGAGACAGTTGCTGTTTCCCTGCCCAGTAACTGCCAGAAAAACATGGTTGAGCCAGGCAGCATGGAGAGCTATGCTCTGCGCTGTCAGCTGGGACTGAGCCTTGGAGAAAGAGGCTGTGACTTCCCAGGGCAGAAAGGATTGTACATCAGAACTCAAGCACTGACCCCAAATTACTAGCTATTGTTACAGGCAGCTGAGCCAGTTAGAAATATAGGCAGTCAGACAGGGCTAGGCCCTTGAAGAAGCTGGCACAGAGGACCAGATGTCTGATAACCTTGGAGGAGACACACACCTCTTGCTGCAGGCCAGATCTCAAAACAGAAGAAACACACCTCTTGTGGGCTAGGCCTCAAGACAGAAAACGCATCTACATCCTGGATACTGATATTCTGATTAGTTCCCTCTCACCCTGGAGACACTATCCCACCCCTCTATGGTAAAGGTCACAGCTCCAAGAATGCCCCCTTCCTAAGTGACTTGCTTGCTTTCCCATTTGTCCCTAATGTAATCAGTTTTACCTGAACTACTGAATTATTGGCTAACTATAGTTATGTCCCACCTTATGTCCATCTGCTTTGTGAGTTCCCACCTTGAACCCATGGTTATATTCTATAAAAGTCCCGGGAAAAGACAGAGTCTTGGGCAACCCACTCAGGACCCCCTTCTGTCTCTCTTCAGATAGAAGCTTTCTCTCAATAAATATATTCTATTCTTTACCTCTGTTGTTCCTAAAATTCATTCTTCAATTTTAGAGAATATGAACTCGCAGACATAGTAGGTTGGGAGTTTCATTCACCTATATCACTACTACCTCAGTTGTGTTATGCAGGTTACTCTCTCTCCCTGCATATTTGCCCTCTGCATATCACAAAGGTGATCTCAGCACTCTTACCTAGCCCAGTTCACAGCAGTTGCCTATTTCCAGCCACTCTCACTGTCACTCATCCCTGAGCCACTCCCCCCATGAAGAATTAAGAAAACCTGGGTTGGTCCCTGGGTCATGGCCTTTGGTCTGGTGTACGACCATTTTGGCTGGAGAATATATATATATATATATGTCTTAGTGTCTTCTTGCCTTGGGTTGCACTGGAGGTGGTGGATTGGAATTAGCTTACTAGAATTTCATTAACTTCTCTATGGGTTTACAAATATAAACCTTTCTGGACCATGGCAAGGACAGGAAAAGGATCTCTATAAGTGGTATTTAGAGTGACCCCCAGGGAAGAGGCTGTTCTGGAAACCTTGCCTATCTCTCAAAAGGATGTAGGTCTCTGATTTTTTTGATGATACTGGGGGATCTTTTTTTTACTTCAATCAATTTTGATTTCCTTTTTGGGAAAACCTTCCTCCTAAAATTCATTCTTCCTCCAGGTCAATAGCCATAATTGGAGTTGAGGGGACCCTTAAGCAGAGATTCTGTACTCCTGCTCTGATGTGTCACTTTGAAAGCCACATGTTTAATCATGAGTTTCTAATTGTTCCACAGTGTCCTATTCCCTTGCTAGAAAGAGATTTACTAGCAAAATCTGGGGGCAAATCTCAAATTCTGGCTAAGGCCAAAATAGGCTTTCTTTTTTCTTTTTCTCTTTCTTTCTTCCTTCTTTCTTTCTCTCTGTACCAGGGATTGAACTCATGACCTCTCACTTGCCGGGCAAGCAGTTGTGCCTCTGAGCTAAATCCCCAGCCCCAAAATGGATTTTCTTGTTGGGACTGCACCATGCTTCCCTGATCAAATTAGCCAATAAGTGAATTCTTCTACATGGAATATCTGGTAGGGCAAATTCTGCTATGCCAGTAGTTATAAAACTAAAAGACCCCAGCCAATTTCCTAACCAAAAGGAGTATCCAATCAAGGAAGAGGGACATAAAAGCTTCTAACCTCTCATAGACTGGTTTCTCATATATGGTCTTCTGAAGCTTTATCAGTCCCCTTGCAATGTTCCCATTCTCCCTGAAATAAAGTCCTCAGAAAAATACTGATGGTATTAACTCATTAACAAGGCTGTCATCCATCCTTTAGTGGCAGATCTATATACAATTCTCTCCCAAATTCCAAGGAACCCTAATTGATTCTCAGTCTTAGATAGAAAAGACACATTTTTCTCCATCCAAATCCTAACTTACTGTTTGTTGTTGAAAGGAAAAAGTTCAAGGGAAATTTTCAAAAGAAAAGCAGCAGTATGTTTGGACACTTCTCCCATGGTGTTTAGAGACAGTCTTCACCTTTTTTCCAGGCACTAGAGAAAGACTTAAGGAGTCATCCTATAGTATGTACATGATATTCTAGTTTGTAGCCTAACTTAGGAGTTACTTGAGATTAACACCATACAAACTCTCAACTTTTGATCTAAGAAGGGATGTAAAGTCTCCAAATAAAGGCTTAGATATCCCTCTAAAAAGTTCAATAGCTGGGATATATTTTTATACCTGGGGAGAAACAGCTGTCTAGGGACTGATTCCAGGCTACTGTGATCTTGGGTCGCCTGCCACCAAACAACAGATTCCTTCCTTCTTGGGAATGACTGGCTTTTATAGAATCTGGCTAATTTTGGATTAATGGGAAAGCCTTTATATTAGGCTGTCAAAGGCTCTGAGTCTTTGCTTCTAGAAGGGATGAAGTGTCTGAAGTACCTTTAGGGAAATAAAGCATGCTTTTACTCAGGCTCCAGCACTGGGAATAGCCTACTTAAGAAAACCCTTCTTATGCTATGTATCAGAAAAGAGAAGAATTGCTTTGGGGGGGTCTTGATCCAAAGGCTAGGACAAGAACCCTGCCCAGTGGCATACTTTTCAAAAAAGTTAGATGGAGTGGCTGTTGGATGGTCACTCTGCCTGAGAGCAGTAGAAGCTGTAGCTATGCTAACAGAGGAAGGTGCAAATTTAACTTTTAAGGCAGAGACTGAAGTCTTGACTCCCATCATGTCAGAGCTCTTCTGGAGACAAAAGTTTACTTGTGTGTTTAACAGGGGACTAGCTTACCAAGTATCAGGCAATGGTCATAGATACCCCTGAGGTTATTATAAAAGCTTGTACTACTCTTAGTCTTGTCTCTTTGATGCCTATAGGCCTGGAATTTAGTTGCTCTTGTGAATAAGTAATATCCCAGACATATGCAAGCAGGCAGGAGGACATCAGTGACCTGTCCCCCCAAGAGCTTGAATAGGTGTGGTTCACTGATGGAAGTAGTTTTGTGCAAAGAAGACTTTGAAAAGCAGGTTATGCAATTGTCAGTTCACAACAGGTCATTGAAGCTGAACCTTTTCCCCTAGGAACCTCTCCTCTAAAGGCAGAACTAATAGCTCTTACATGGACATGGGTCTTAGGAAAAAGGAAAAAGTTAAGTTACTATATAGACTCCAAATATGCCTTTCTAGTACTACCTGCCTTGTAGCAATCTGTGAAGAAATGGGCTTACTAATGCATAAGCAGTCATCTATAATGTACAATCAGGAATTTCTGCAAACTCCAGAGACCGTTCAGCTTCCCAAACAGGTCATAGTCATGAACCGTAAAGGCACCAAAGAGCTGTCTGAAGTCTTGGGAAATCAAAAGGATGATAAGGAAGCAAAATGGACAGCCTTACAGCCCCTTAAGACCTCTACCCTGATTCCAAGTTCCTGAGTAACCTTTTAAAGCAGTCTATATTCTCTATGAAGATAAATGGGCTTAGGACAAAGAGGAACTAAAAATGGACTCTGGTGTTATTTAGAAAACAAACTGGACTTTCTGCAAGAGACACAGTAGAAATCTAACAAACACTTCATATTTCCTTCAATTTGGGAAGAGATGCTGCATTGGAAATGGTCACTCAGGTTTTCACAGGACTAGGACCAGCAGCTACTGGCAGATCTGCAAAGCTTGCCCACTCTGTGCCAATAATAACCCAGGTAAGGCAAGCCAACCACCTCCTTTGTTAGAACCTATGCAGAGGAGAGGGATATAACCTGGGGAGGACTGACAATTAGGCTTTAACTTGGAGGATTTAAACAGATATTGGTGTGAATTAACACCTTTTACAGGCTGGATTGAAGACTTACCTACCAATTCAGAAAAGGTTGTGGAGGTAATCTAGGGCTTCTTAAAGAAATCATCCCCCGATTTGGACTATTTCTGTCCTTCCAGAGTGACAATGGGCCTTCTTTCCCCTCTCAAATAGATTAGAATACCAAAGGCTTTAGGAATGAAGTATCACCTCCATTCCTCCTAGTGTCCTCAATCTTCTGGAAAGATAGAGAAAGACAACCAGACTAAAGTGAACTCTGGCAAAACATTCCCAAGAGATATCTTGGTTCTGACTTTGATTACTGCCAGTAGTGTTCACGTGTGTTCATAACATGCCCAAAACTGGCCTAAATTTGAGCTCACTTGAAATGTTAGATGGGGAGACCATTTCCATCCTCTGATGTGACAGTAGATCCAGGGACTATAAGACTCTTACGGTGTCTTATCAATGTGGACCAAGAACAATAGACTATCCAAGTGTAAGGCGACAGAGCCCTGCCAACTCCTGGCCCAGGGGGACTTACCTAGTGTCTATCTGGAGACCAACTGCTCATAAAAAGTTGGAGAGAAGGGACTCTCACAGAAGAATTTAAACCAAAGTGGATCCTTGCCATACCCACTGCAGTAAAGGTGACAGAGATAGATAATTGGATTTATTACTGGGTTTTGGGGTGCTGGAGTTTCCTTTTGGTGATGGTTTCTAGGTTCTTCATGTCTCAAACAATGAATTGAACAAGACAAGCCAAAATGGTGACAAAGTTTATTTGAAAAAGTAAAACTGAAGAACTAAGGGACAAACTGGCTCTTCAGAGTGAAGTTGGGCTGAAAAGAAGGAAAAAAATTATAATCTGAGGAACACAGATAAGACCACCATGAGCAAAGCCATACTAGTAAGCTCTTCATGGTATCTGTGTCCTTTGATACTGTCCACACCTTGCAGGAACCTGCGAGAACTTCTACATATGGGATCCTGAGAGGTGGTGCCAGCTGGATTCTAGGACCCTGCCACACTTGTCTTTTCAGCCAGTCTAAGCCACACTCTATCTCTTATCTCAGATTCATCTTTCTAGAATAAATCTTGTTCCACTTGAACTGCATGAAGAATAAGACTACCCAAAAGAAAAAAGTTACTCCTATGAGGCTCTGGAACACTTGACTTTTCTCTTCAACAAGCAAGACTCCAACTTTTATAGGTAAATAGATGCAACTTGAGAAGATACTCATTAGTGAAATAAATAGGACACACATATGTAAACATCGATTGTATTGTCTCAGTGTGAGAAGCTGAAAGAAACAATTTGTGTATGCATATGTATATAAAAATAGTTAAGATAATTGTACTCCTTTTTTTTTTTTTTGGTCTTTTTGAGATAGGGTCTCACTATGCAGTTCAGGCTGGCCTTGAGCTCACTTTGTAGCCCAGGCTGGTCTTGAACTTGCTACGATCCTCCTGCCTCAGCCTCCCCTGCCTCAGCCTCCTGAGTGCTGGGATTACAGGAGTGAGCCACCACGCCCAGTTGATAATTGTACTACTAATTTCTCTGAGTTCACTGAAGAGAAAAATTTGTGCTGGTATTCTTTGGACCATCAAATACAGAAGTCTTGTGACAATCAAATGCAGAAGTTTTGTGCTCTGGGTGAATGATTTGGGGATGACAGTACACAATGTATTTACCATTATTAAACCCTGATTGACATGTTTTGAATTTTTTTTCTTTTTCTTTTTCTCCTTGAAATAAAAGAGATTTGGGAGGGAAAAAAGTAAGAAAAAAAGAAAAAAATTATCTTCTTTCTTTTTTCTCTGTCAATAAAATGGATTTGGAAAGAAAAAAAGGTAGAAAAAAATTTTGTTTTAGGTTTTTTTTTGTTCCTTTTTTTTTTTTGGCCCTTTTCTCCTTAAAATAAAATGGATTTGGAAAACAAAACAAAACAAAACAAGCAAGACTCTGGAGCTGGTACAGATAAGTAAACAGGATCTTGCTAAGGCCTTGTCTCTCAGACTCTTGATAATTTATGTGATGTTCCTCTTTGATATAGTCACCTCTACAGTAAGTGTGGAAATCTTACCTGTTCCTCAGAGGGGGGCTAATAGTAAAGTTTCTTTCACCAAGTGGGCAGCTCAGTAGTCACTAATTCTTTCCTCATTTTCAAACAGATTTTTTTCCTTCAAAACAACCAATTAGCCCACAACACCCCAAGGCAGTCATATAGCATGCAATCCCCACTCAGTAGGTAGGGTTTACAGTCTCTTCCATTTGGAAGAAGCTATAGAAATCAGAGACCCTTGAAGGCCTGTAATGCTTTCATTCTTTTGTTTTGATTGCTTTTATACTGTTTTGTTTTGTTTGAATTCATTGTGTGTGAGGAAATGGACAACTATTTTGGTGAGAACAGGAGACATTGTGGTAGCCATGGTTGATTTCCTGTTATCTTGTTTTGAAATCCTGTGTTGTTTGCATTGTTTTGTTCTAATCTGCTTTGTTCTATTGTTTTGTTATAGTCTCTTTAAACGGTACTGGGGATTGAACTTGCGCCTGTGTGCTTGCAAGGCAGGCGCTTATGCTGCTGAGCTAAATCCCCAGCCCTGTTTTATTCTATTTAAAATTAAAAAAAGAAAAAGAAAACAGAGACCCCCACTCTAATAAAGAATTATGGGGATCTGTGTTGCTCTGGGGAAAATGAGATAGGAAGATAGGGTGTAGTTTAGATTGGTTGGGAAGAGAGGCGTGATCAGATCCCGGGACGCATGCGCCAAATAGCTCTCAGGCTCCTGTATGATGACTTCTTGTGAGGACCTGCAGTGTTTGGAATGAATAAAAAGCCAAGAGCCCATTAAACACTTGTCATGCATTTTGGTTTTTATTTTTCCTCTCTTTTACTTGGTCCAAGTTCACACTGCAAAGCCCATTTTTCCCTTACCCTTCACTTTTAAATTTTCCTACCTCAAATAAATGTGAAATTTTGCTGTCATTTTTGCTTGTTTCATTCAATTCTTTGAAAGGGGAAAAAACTGGAAGCAACCTTTACAAGAAGACTCCAGCATCTCAAAACCTGGTAACATATACAGAAAATGTGGTGATCCCAAACTGAACATGTGGGATAACTAACATCTATGTGAAAAAAACAATACTTTGTTTTAGTTCAATATTTAACATAACCATTATGCCGTTGTTGCACTCAAAATTAATAACTATTCTTTAACATCAGTAAATATCTAGGGCTCAAATTTCCAATTATATTTCTCATAAATATAATTAATTTTTACAGTTTATTTTCCTGAATTAGACTCTGAACAGATACATCCTTGACAACTAGTTGATGAGTTAATGTTTTTTGTATCGATTGACTGATGATTATCTTTTTGAGATAGGGTCTCACTAAGCAGTTTAGATTTAACTTGAATTCACTATGTAGTCCAGACTGACCTCGAACTCAAGGTGATCCTCTTGCCTCAGTTTCCCAAGTGCTGGGATTACAGACGTGTGCCACCACACCTGTTGAAGTAATGTTGCTTAATACTTAGATATCTCATTTTATTTCTTACTCATTTCCCTCTTGGGATTTATTTGTTTAAAAAAGTAGAACATACGTTTATATTTCTTGTAAATCGGTACTTGCAATTAGAAGGTTGATCAGATTGAGATTAGATTTTTATCAGGACATCTGATGTTTGTTTGACTTTCTGTTATGTTACCAGACCTTTATGTTCAGTATTGATATCGGTTATTTTCAATGGGGTTTAAAAACTTACAATATTCTAATTATACTATTCATTTATTAGCTGGACTATTTGTGTTCAGAGATTAGTATTTGATTGTCCACTAGTACAACAGACAGGATAAATGTTTGATTTTCCTCTTTGTTAGTTTACTAAATAGCAAGTTGGCTCATTAACACACTCTAATAGTTACTAAAATATGATTAAAGCATCAGATCTGAGGGAGCTACTCTCTTCCTTCCATGTAATTGTAAACAGTACCTTATGGTTATTCCTGCTTCTGTTGTCCCAAGAGGGGTAATAAATAAAATAAAACAAAACCCCAGGATATCTCTGATGCCATAGGTGAGAATACATGGATATTGAATCTCCCTAGTTTGACCTTCTGGTCCACCTTTACCCTATCTCCATCTCATTACAGATTCATAAATATGTACTATGTGTACATAATTAAACTCAGAGTGAATTCTGGGACAAACATGCATGTTGAGAACCCCTAAAATGACCCAGCGCCCTGTTAATAGGTCTGTCAGTCACACCCAGAGATTCAGGGGAAGGCACCTAAGCAGAGGTGTTTACCGGTTAAATTCTGAAAGCCTGATTTTGTGTGCTGGGTCTGTGTGCAGTGCTTTTCTGTCACCCCAGAATTTTTCTTGGTCTGTGTCCTATCTTTTGTTGGCATGGACTTGCCCTGAACAGAACTTAATGTGATCTTCAATAAATGTGGTTGCTTTGCTACTTACAGAGTGTATAGTTGGCCATCCTTTCCTCATGGTACACAAGAACCTGGACTATGATGGCCCCGTACCTCAGCAATAACTACATATTTTCATTTGTAAAATATTGTTAATTCATGGATTTAAATGTCATATATGCTATAATTAGTCAACTGTTTGACAGTAGTATTTAGTAAATAAATTATGGTATAAGCTAGGCATGGTGGCATATCCTATACGCCAGCACTTGGGAGGCTGAGCTAGGAGGATCACCACCAGTTCAAGGCCAGTCTAGGCAACATAGTGTGTTCAAGGGGCTGGGTTATAATAGTGAGACTCTGCCTCAAAAAACAAACAAGCAAAAAAGCACGGTATGTCTACCCAATAGAATAGTAGTAAATAGTCATGAAAAATAATGATATTTATTGATCTGAAAGCTACACATAATATTTTACTTAAAACTAATTTTAAAATTATTAAGCAAATCTTATGGTTCCAAATATAATACAGTAGCAACTTTCTCCCCTATCTTTATTCCAACGCCACTCAGTTTCCTTTCCAAGAGTCTTCTACTTTTATGTATGCTTGTACTGCATATTCTTCCAGAGATTTCTAGAGCTGGTAGTTCACCTGTTAGGTATTGTCATGGATGTATCAGTTCTTAAAAATAATGAAATACTTCTACAGGTTATTACTTAATTGTTTCTCTGAGTCCTTTCCTTTCTCTTTGGGCACATACATCACGCTACCACCCAATGGACCTGGCCTGTCATTCATTAACTAAAGGAACAGCATGGGACACATTGGATCCTGCCTTAGCTACAGCCAATATCTGTTCTGGTTAGTCCTTGCCTGTCCTGTCAGCTACAAATATTCTTAATATATTTCAAAAAGTTTTCTCTTTCCATGTGAGCAAATTTTTAAGTGGAGAGAGCATACATAGGAATTTGCATATAATTGAAGTTAGAAATATTACATTATAAAAGTTAAGTTTATTGTTACAATTTAAGTATACATAACAACCACATTCATTATAGAGAATTTGTATTTGTGCATGATATATATTGATTCCTCTTTTTTTCTTGACATTACACTAAAAAATACAATGTATATGTAAACTTATGAATAGGATATATATTCTGGAGTGGTGTATACCAAGACAATAAAATAATTTTTTCTGGTAGCAATATTTTAAGTGATCTTTTTTCCTTTTAATCTTAGTTGCATTTTCTGATTTCTCTATAATTAGCACATTATTTTCACAGCAAACATAAGCTACCTCTAAACTTTATTTCAGAAAAAAAAGTTAAAAGTAACATCAACATTTTTCAACAGCTCCATCTGCTGTTTGCTGAATAAAACTAATTTTAAAATATCAACTTTTGCCTTTTCCTGAACAGTAAAGGAAGTAGAAGAAATGAAATAGCCCCGTTAAAACAAAAGATGCTTCTTACACATCTATGAAGAATAAGTTTCATGGGTCAGTTTATCTGGAGTAAAAAACATCATACTAACTTGGTTCACTGTTTAGTGGGTTACTGCTATGCTATGCAGTGCCCCATATCAACTGTTTAGAACAGTAAAGTGAAACTTAAATTGTTTTGGTGATTTTGGTCATCTTACTACAATGCTGATTTTATTACCTGTACCAAAATAAAAAAAAGTTTATTAGTGATTATGTATGAACTTATGTGAAATACACCTTGTTGCTGAAATTCATACTTCTTTGCACAAATATTCAGATCTACACAGACTAAACTCCACTTTGTCATTCTTGTTACTTTTCAAGTGAAATTGCTCTTGGTTTCCTATGTCTCTATTATTTCCTGAAATTGGAGTGATGTTAAATGCTTTCATAAATATAAATTTCTCTTTGGATGGTAATACAAGGTATGATATTCTCTGCAAAAACCTCTCAGCCTATTTTTGGAACTCTTTAAAATTTAAATTCTGTCAGGGGCTGAGGATTTAGCTCAGTGGTGTTAAGTGCCTGCCTGGCAAGCACAAGGTTGTGAGTTCAATCCCCAATACAAAAAAAAAATTAAGTTACATCATAAGAAAATATATAGCCGGGCGTGGTGGCTCACACCTGTAATCCCAGCACTTGGGAGGCTGAGGCAGGAGGATCATTGTGAGTTTGAGACCAGCCTGAGCTACAAAGTGAGCTCAAGGCCTGCCCAAACTGCATAGAGACCCTGTCTCAAAAAGACAAAAAAAAAATATGTAATATATTTGAATGAACACATGGAAGCCATTGTACCTTTCTCTTAAGGTTCCATTTTTCTGATGTTATAGATCAATCAGTATTTTCCAAATGCGTGGTATTTCCTTGTGACTTACAAGGCTTTTTATTTACAGAGTTTAAATATATTTGTGAGGTAGAATGGGACTTAAAAATTACTTTAGTTGCAATGTCATGGCTATTTGATATCCTAAATTTATTCAAAACACTTGTCTTTCATGGTCATTTTGACTTTGAGAAAGAGGTCAGAAGTTGTACAGTGCCAAATCTGGTGAATAGTTATTTTTTATTTTTTTTTAAGGCATGGTTTTGAAATGTAGATCAGGTTGGCCTTGAGCACACTTTGTAGCCCAGGCTAGTCTTGAACTTGCAAACAATCCTCCTGCCTTGGCCTCCTGAGTTCTGGGATGATAGGCCTGTGCCACCATAGCTAGCAAATCTGGTGAATAAGGGGATACATACCATAATGATTTAATGAGTCCACCTTTCTGTTTGATGGTACTAAGGAGTAGCATTCATCATTATTTTTTACAATCGCATTTTGTAGAGACATTCACAAAGAGGACTGGCAGAATTGCTTCAGAAAGTGGTAAAAATGAGATAAGTGTATTTAAAGAGATAGTTAAAAAAGAGAGATATAAAGTATTTTTGTAACATACATATGAAGTGTGTTCAAAACATATGGTATGGCCAGGAGTAGTGGCTCATGCCTGTAATTCCAGCACTTGGGTGGCTGATGTAGGAAGATCTCCATGAGTTTGAGGTCAGCCCAGGCTACATAGAGAGTTCAAGGCCAGCCTGAACTATGTAGTGAGACCTTGTCTCAAAAAACAAAACAAAACAAAAGCATATACATACATACATGGTGAATGTTTAAAACAACATTTAAATAACAATACATTGCTGTTAACTCTCCTCTTGTGAGCACACCTCATACTAATGTTGTAAAAATATATGTATACATGCTATATGCACAAATCTATATTTATACATGCACTTGAATGTACTCCAACTGATATTAGCATAATCCTTAACAAGTTCAACTGTTGAAAAGAATACTTGTTAACAGCATTTGGTGGAGGGATCCAGTGTCTATTGCTGTGTTATTTGATAGGGATCCACATGCCACATGCCACATTTACTTAAGTGTACTTGAAATATCACTAGTGTGAAGTGAGATGTGCTGTATGAACTTCACAACATAATCAAAAGACTGTAAAACAGCTAATGAATAAACTTTTTTTTTTGTCTTTTTGAGACAGGGTCTCACTATGCAGTTCAGGTTGGCCTTGGCTTTCCTTTGTATCCCAGGCTGGTCTCAAACTTGCTATGATCCTGCTGCCTCAGCCTCTTGAGTGCTGGGATTACCGGAGCATGCCATCATGCCCAGCTAATAAACTTTTGATTCCACGTAGAAATGACATAGTTTGGATACAGGATATTATGTAAAAATATTAAAATTAATTTCACATTTAATTTTACTTTTCAAAAGTGAGAAAACTTTACATTGCATATATGTTTCACATCACATTTTTGTTGACAGTTTGGCTTTCCAGTGTAAGGAAATGCAATTTCTTCCCATCAAGCAAGTGTAGATCAACAGATTGCACAGTGAACTGCACAGGGCTGACTGCTGTTGATAGATAAGAGAGTGGTCATGGCTTTGGCTGTTCTGCCAAGTACATTCAAGAGTTCTCAGTCAGATGCTCAGAGCCTTAATCACAATATACAATATAACTCCTAGGAAACCAAGAAGACTCTATTGAGTCTGCATATTTAACTAAATGAACCTTAGTAGCATACACAAATTTCCTCAAGGAATACAAAGAGCTCTTTGGAGGAGAAACAAAGTTAAGAATTTCAATACTGCATCGGCATAAGAAATCAAAAGTGCCATTAGTTATTGGGTGGGTTAGAAGATGGTCCTACCCTTTTTAAGAAACTAAATGCACTTCAAATGAGATCTACAGACAGCGTTAAAGACAAAAGCAGAAAGGAACTGCTATGGCACTCATCTACCAGTTCTGGCTTTAAGCGGTATTGTAAAGTAGGCAATGCTCATCTCTCTGATATTCCTTCAGAGAAGGTGTGTCCTTCTCTTTCCAGTTCTTTCCCTTATTTGGAAATCCCATTGCTCTTCTCAGTTCTGTCTCTCTCTACAAAAAGGAAAATGATCTGTCAGTGTAAGGTGGGTAGAGGTGGGATGACATGCAATTTGCAGAAATTCCGCAAGTGAGTTTAATACTCTTCCATTGCACGACTGCTGGAACCATTGTTCTGGAACTGCAGATGACTGTGGTATCCTTTTAGGAATATTTGCATTGCCAAGTGGTGAAAAGCTATTTGGGGTCCTAAGCCCCTCATTCAGGGGATTCATCATGGAGGGAAGAATTCTAAGCACCTGAAATTGGAATAGGGATGGAAGTGGAGAAGAGCTCTTAGGGCATCTCCTGTACTTTCAGTGGTAGCAGTGTTATAAATATGGATCAATGTCAGGGGCTCAGAAGAGACTGTCATAGGGCATCACTTGATTGCTTAATGCATAAAATACTGCACAGTTCATTTTTATGTGTCAAGTCCTGACCTAGATCCCTGATCTCCCAAATGAGGGTACGGCAGAGGTTTAAATAAAATGAGACAAGTGGTATGATTTTAGAGCTCCAGGAGGGTCAAAACCCTTTAGCTGAGATTGAGACTCTGAGGGCTAAGACAAAGACTTCTCTGGACCTCCCACTTTATTAGGTCCAACAATAAGGGGTGGGGAAACTGAGGAAAGCACAGGCAATGAGCAGGACCTTGGGAGCCACTTCAAGGATGTCTCCAAGTAATGAATCAAGTCAATTCAGTAGCACTGTCTTATTATGAAGACATGGTAGAAGTGAGACAGTAGGAGTAATTCCTGCAGCTGCAGTCTCTACTTAATTGATGTTTGAGCAAAGTGTCTGTAGCTATGGCCTTATCTTGCCCTTTGAGGTATCTCTGGCCTCACAGGCCGCTATAGGTCTCAGCCAGGACCAATGATTCATGGAGGTTCACTTACTATGAATCAGCTCCTGTCACCAGGCAAGGGGCCGAGGCCTGGGACAGACTCATAGATAAACATAGAAAGCCAATTAGTTAATTTTAAATCCTGCTCAGAGCCAATTCATAGTGGTCTCCAACATTTACGGAGTTTAGACTCTGCTAAATGGTGTTAGTGGGCAATTGTGTTACCTTTGTGAGACAAATTGAGTATAGGATTCCTGGGGTCCTATAGGTACACTCAAACATGATTTCTGAAGATTGACTGCCTTATCCCAAGCAATTAATCTAGTAGAAATTTTAGTGCTACTACAGAATGGCAGGGGTCTTATTTTTGACTTGACTGACCTTTGGCATATACCTTGAATTATACTGAATAGGTGACAATGTGTGAATGTGTGTTTCCTCATTTACTAATGTGTTGTCCACCATTCTTTACTATGTATGATGAATTTCTCACTGCTATTTGGAAACCATACCCTTGTGTAGCTGGGATGTATTCAAAATGTGGTAGTGCCGGTTGAGACATATTTAGGGATTTTCAAATTAATTATGTCTGTTCCCAATGCGTCCTATCCGTTAACCTCAACTTTAGATCCTATCCCCTCAAAAAGAGTCTTTGTAACCAAAATTGGTATGGTATGCAGAATAACAGCCTCTTGAAGATATCCATGTCCTCATCTGTAGAACATTTGAATACTATTACATGGTAAAAGGAGATTACAGTTGTAGGTTGAATTAAGGTTGCTAATCAGATGATCTTAAATTAGGGTATATATAATATCAGTGTTTTAATATCATTTCCACATAATCTCTCAGGGTAGAAAGCATTCCTATCTGTTTTGAGTGGTTCATGTTCTTAACTCTTTTAGAGTTAAGATAATAGATAATTACATAGATAATTACATTCATTCTGATGAGTTTCATCTTGGTTATTTATTTGAGAAGGCAGGGGCTCTTGTCATGTTTCCCAGGCTGGCATCAAACTTGTGATTCTCTCACTTCAGCCTCCCATGTAGTGGGGATTACAGGCATACACTACCATAACCAATTTGGTTATTTTTTAAAGTCTCAAACAGAATATATATATATATATATAGTCTTTTTCCAGGGCCAGTGATGCACATCTAGTAATTCCAGCTACTCAGGGGGCTGAGGTAGGAGCATTACAAGTTGAAGGCTGGACTGGGTCACTTTGTGAGTCTGTTTCAAAATAAAATACAGAATGAGTTGGGGATGTAACTCAGTGTATCCCTGGGGTCAGACCCCAGCACCAGGACGAAAAAAAAAAAAAAAAAAAAAAGAATATCTTCCACCAGAAATACTGCTTCACTGAGCCTTTAGGGATCTTCCTAGTCCATCTGAAAGGAAATTACATCATTTAGCCTTTTATACCACTTTTTTGGAAGCTATCTTCTTTCTGCATTTTCCTTTTATGACTTCAATTGTGTAGTGTTAGAAGCCTGAGATGCACAATATAGATCCTTGTTCTGAAACTCATGATACTTATTTTATAATAGTGAGGGTGAATGGTGACACTAGTAAAAACGCTAATCACGATAATGTGACACCTTCAGTACTTACCATCACAAATATGATGGAGAATGACATTCAAACAATTGAAAAATTCGACAAAAACTTTTACTAAGCACCTGCTATGTGCCAAATGATGGGGGTAAGAGCAGTGAAGAATGTAGACGATTCTTGGTCTCATTCTGTTCTGGAACTTTCTTGTTTCTGGTCTTTAGAGGTTTGAGAAGAGAAGATGGCAAGGTATGAAAGACAAAACAAAGAGCTTGGGAAATTTTTTCTAGAATTATACATCCTACTCCCTTCTTTCATGTAAGATTTATGTTGATGCAACAATGATGTAAAATAGGAAAGTTCCTGAGATAATTTTAAAAAGGAGAGTAGAATGCATAGAATGGGTAGAACCCGCTGCTATTCTATGGCAAAATCTCAAGTGATGAAAACATTAACCTAGGTGTAGTAAGCACTGGAAGAGATTGAGGCACAATTGCCCAGAGAACCCCACTGAAGTAAAAATGAATAGAAATCTCAGTATCTATAGATGTAACGGTCTAATGGAATTTTATAATACATCTCTCCTATCACAATAACATTATTTTGTATATCAGCATTATCTACTTTTTGTTTCAAATGATAAATATCCTGCTGCAATCCACTAATGCACCTTTCGTTAGTTTATTGTTGAAACAAATCCTCTGGAGCAGTTCTAACAACCAGACTATGTAATATCAAGAAACACATGGTCACAGCCAGCACGGTATTAATGAAAGTAAAAGGCGGAAACGGTCTCTTCTTCACCCCTGGCAGAGGGCTGGCTGCAGTGGAAACCTTTCCCCACCGTGAGCGACTCGCTGCGGTGACCCGGCCGAGCTCAACCCGCGTGCAGCCGCCGGAGGCGAAGGAGAAGCACCGCACCAGGCGCGCATCCTCCAGGGGTGCAGACCGCAGCAGATCACAAGGGCAATTCCGTCAAAGCGACGCTTTGTTACAGTTGAATGACTGTCCCTCCTCCCACGTGCCGCCCACTAGACAACCCTCACATTCGGAAACGGAGGGATTTAGGAAAAGCGTACACACACGGTGGAAAAACCCGAACGCATCTCGAGATCACTAGGTCAGGACTACCAAGCAAAGAACAAAGTAGTTAATAACACCAAAGTGTGTTTACATGGCACAATATCAACGCTGTCAGCGTTTTAAAATCGCCCATCCTTTATCCGAAAAGTTACAGATCTGTACGCGTGGTTTTGAGCCCAAGTCTCGCATCGCAGACGTAGAGGACGCCCACAGTGGTGCCCGCCGCCGGGACAGCAGCTGCTCCTCGACACCGCCCGCGGCGCGCCGGGGAGGCTGCGTGCGCGCGGATAGGGCGGGGCGGGGCGGGGCGGAGGAGGAGCCTGCGCGTGCACGCGGGCAGGGCCGGGGGCGGAGCCCGGCGAGAAGGGTGGTGGTGTGCGTGCGGGCGAGTGCGCGCGGGGCCGTCGGGTCGGCAGGGGGCGCTGCGCACCCACGCCGCGATCCGCCTGCCCCCGGGTGCTGTCCGCCGCGGTTCGATTGGAGCAGCCGCCGAGGAGCGCTTGGCGCCATTTTGAAGCGGAGAGGAGGAGGAACGGCCGGGCTGGCTGCGGAAGGGGAGGGGGGGAGGAGGCGATTGGATGCGGCGGCGGCGGCGGATCCCGGAGAGCAGCGGAGTGAGAGGAGTAGCGAGTCGGGCACCCGGAGGTAGGAACCAATTCACTTAACGGAAAGGAAATGTCTCCTCGCTAGTCGCTGCGCTCCATTTTTCAGCGGCGGGCGCCGCTGTGTGTGTGTCCCTGTGTGGCGGGGCTGGAGCGCCGCCTGCCCGCTCGCCAGCCGGCCGAGCCTCGCCTCCCGCGTCTGGGGCTGCACGGTCGCTGCCCGGCGGCGGCCCAGGGCGGGGGCGCGGGCGGGCTGCGCGGTGGGGGCGGGGAGGGCCCCCGCGGCCGGGGCGCGGCTCCATGCCGCTGCTGGGGGAAATTAAACTTGCCGCCCTGTTCGCGGCCCGGGCGCCTGCGGCGGCGGCTGCGGTAGCAGCCGCGGCGGCGGCGGCGGCGGGCGGTGACCTTGCGAGCGGCCGGGGGTCCCGGCGGCCCCTCACCCGCGCCCTGCGCCTCGGCGCCCCTCCCCTCCCCCGCCCCGGCGGGCGCTGTTTCCCGGGCTGCAGGCGGGCGGCGCGGCGCTCCTGTTGAATCCTCCCGCTGGCGCGTTTCCCCCTTCCGGGCGCGGGGCGCGTGGGTAGCGCGGGTCCGGGCTGCAGGCGCCCTCGCTCTCTCCGCGGAGTCCCCGCTGTCGCCCCGGCCTCCGCTCCGGACGGGGACGCGGGCTGAGGCAGTGACATTTTTACCCTGCTGGTCGCCAGCCGCGGGAGATAAAGCGCGCTAAGCTTGCCCCTTACAGGGGCTGAGGGAACCCGACGACCTAGTTGAGGAAGAGCCCAGCGCTGGTCCGCTGACTCCTCTCGGCCACTGCTGGGGTCTAGCTTTTCTTTAGCGCCGAGCTGCTGTGAACGGGGTGCGATGGTGGAGAGTTCACCTTCCTGCACCGTTATCCCATTGACAGTTTAAAAGTTTTCTGTCCGGTGGAGAGTCTTGTTGGTGGCTGCCTTGGATTCTTGGAAAGCCTCCTCTGAGTTGCCCGACAGTTGCTAGAGGGAATGAATCAGTCCTGAAAGCAGCACCCTCTTCACTCCCTGCTACTTTGTTCTCTCTCGCGGACCCTGTGCACTTGGGAAGGGTTCCAAAGAGCTGTTAAGTCATTTAGGCTCCTCACACGTCTTGGCCAACCTCACTAACCCAAGCAAGAGTTAACCTTTTTAAAAGAATTTTTATTTATTTAGTTTTAATGCCGAAGAGCTCTCCTTTCACACTTGCAGTGATGGATGGCTGTGGTGTCCGAGTGGTGACTCTACCCTGTTTATTAGTTTCGGAAGCTGAGTATGTAACCTTTCATTTCAAAGGTTGTTTTGCGGTCTTGAGAGAGTTGGGAAGTTGTGTGTCTTCTAATAACGTCTTAAAACTTAAGCGTGTTTATATTTAATGAGGCGATAAGTATTTAAATCCTCAAAGGCAATAGAATCATTGTGTGTTCTCACCACATGTAGATACAGTTCCAGTGTTAACTCGCAAAATAAAATATAGTTAGAAGCACACAAAGATGTGCCTCCAAGGACACATCTTTGCAGGACACATGTAAGATTTTTAGGAGCAGTAAACAAGTTTTGATGTACAATTTTTGTGGAACAGTCTTGTATCTTATGCTGACAGCAGAAGACCTAATTAAAATTAATAGTGGTGAATTTGTAAGTCAGAATATTATTTCTTAGAAATAAAATTTGTATATAATGTAAAGGTACAAATTATAGGAAAGATGCACTTGAAATTTTTTTCATTACTGAAGCAATAACTTTTGCTTTCTTTTTCGAATGTTTAAAAAGGTTTCCTCCTCTTATCTGGGTTTTACTTGGAGTATATTTTAAATGAGAAGATAGTGCTTGTTTTGGTTTTTGTTTCTTAAAAGAACTTTTTCATTTTGGTTGAAGTTGATTCTCCTCGTGTTAACTTTGCTTTTACAGCAGTTCTGTTAATCCTTCTTGTCACCGTATTTCTCTCTGGTAATTATTTTCCCTACCCCCTATATTCCGTAAGAATTAGAGGAGATATGTGATGACAGTGATTTTCAAGGTTCTGTGGAGTTGGCTGTTGGGTAGAAGTTGGCTTTACGATTTGTTTATTTATTTATTAAACCTAAGATAAAGTGGTACTCTGATTAAGGATTGTCTTGGTAAGGAATGATGTGATAACATATTTCCAGAATTTTATGAGGAAGAGAGTATTTTGCTAGGCTATTCTTTTTCTGTTTATTCTCTGGCAATTTTTTCTTTGTGGTCCTGAAAATGGAACTCATGATGTTCCGCTTGCCAGACAGGCCCTCTGCCGCTGAGCTATATCCCCAATCTTCAGCTTGATGGATTTTACACTACTACCTTTAACTTCCTCAGCGCTACTTTTTATTTTTTTTGGTACTGGGGATTGAACTCATGACCTTTCACATGCCATGCAGGTGCTTGTGCCACTGAGCTAGATCCCTGGCTGTACTTTGTTTTTTCATCATGTTTGCTTATAACTAGGAGAGCTCACTTTGATTTGGTGTATGAACTCTTGCATGACACATACTGTTTGTAATTTGTATTAGAATAAATTTGTTAGTATTAGAGAGCTACAAGAAAACTTAAGGATGCTCTCCAGCTTTCTTTTGCGACATTAGGTTCAGATTATAATTTAATTGATATCCAAGGTCACAGTCATGTTCATATGGTGGAATTGGGGACAAGCCCTTAGATCTCCTGGAAGCTCCAAAACTTCCTGATGGTCTGTATTGTTTTATTCATGATTTAGCATTGTGAGGTAACACTGTTTTCTAATCCCCTTCTTACCTTTTTATTCATTTAATGAAGAAATAAATCTTCAGGGTTTTCCGGTATAGTTTTAGTATTTTCTATACAGGATTCAGACCATTTAAATTGTCTCAGAAGATAACCTCTTGTCTTTGTTTCCTGGAGCTGCTTGCTATTTCATTGTGCAAGCAGCACCTAACATGACATTTTATTTATTGTTTGTGAAATTTGTAAGCCACAGTAATTTGGAAAAGTTAGTATGACGTTTATTTTGTTATATGCTAGAGTGTGTGTTACAGAAGTCTCCATTTGCTATACAAGTCATTTGTCACTTCCATTTACAATATGTATTTTATTTAGTTTGTGTGTTCCTGCTTGGGAATGTTAAAAATTCCCCAAATAGTTTTAAAATAAAACTACTAGTTTCTTAGATAATGTATTTATGTTTTAACCGTGACAAATTTTAAGAAGCTTCCAAGTGGTTGCAGTTTTGATTCTGGAGAGTAGAATTCAACCCTTTTCTCACACTGTTGTGTTTGTAGTTACCTGGTTTTAATCATTTCTTGCTATACTAGAAACATGTTTTATTTGTTCTCACTAATTAGTTGAGAATTAATATGTTTGCTGTGTTGAAATTATAATTTGCATTTCTTGGCATTAGTGTTTATGCAGTGAGGAAAATCACAATGATAAAATTCAAATGAATAAAATTTAATTATTTAAATTTTAAATCTCCTTATGAGGTATTTAGCAATCCATAATGTGCTAATAATTAGAAATTAATAGTAAGTAGTAATAAGACATTCTTGGCTTAGCGGTGTAAAATTTAAAAGTTAAGGAGTGTGGAAGAAAGACTGATTAAAGCAGGGAGCTATTTTAGGCATCTTTGGGTCTAGAGTACTCTATTGCCCTGTGTTCTTTGACAGAGAATGCAGTGAACTGATTGAGTGAAAAGAAACAAATACTAAGCTTTCATATGTATGTGGTCCAGGGACTATAGAATAAACAGGACTGAGACACTCTGACCTATAGAAGTGTAAGTAGTTGTTGGTGACCTGAACCAAAGTGGTGTGAGCTGAGCAGAGCAGAGGAAAATAGGATTCCTGCTGTTAATTGGTTCTGAAAGGGGCAAGCTTTCTTCTCCAGTGACACTTGAGGTTGCTCTTTATGAGGAAGAATGAAATTAGCCAAGACTAGAGATAGAACTGATACGAAGGATCCATAACCATAACTATTGCCTCTCTCTTTGAGAGAATGTTTAGGGACCCGAGTTTGTGGTTCCCTGGCAGTAGCATGGGAATTTTTTTGTCTTTTTATAGAAGTGATTTTAAAAAAAGTGAAGAGATTATAAAGGAAAGCTCCATATTGCAAATTGTATCCCTTACTAACTGAAATTCTATCTAGCAATTTCTTTTAGCCTTCAGATATAGAACAGGTTGGGGGAAAGGAGTTGATACTCAGTGTAGTCAGTTGTAGTCAGTGTAGTTGGGGGAAATACAGTACTTATAGAATTAGAATATTTTTAAGTTAAAAGTTATACATGAATAGCAAAAAACAAATTCCCATAGTAAAAAAGTGAGAATACAATTTTTTCTTCCTCCCAAAGGTAATTCACTACTAATAATTTCCAGAATTTTACTTTAAAAATCATACAAACAGTACTACATTATAGTATTATGTTGTACTGCAATTTGCTTTTTTCCTTAATACAATTTACTTTTTTCCTTAACATTTACAGTTCTTTTCACAGCACACGTACATCAACATCATTAAAGAGTGATTAGGGTATTTATTGTGAGTACCATAATTGCTATTAGGTTGTAAAAGGTTACACAAACCAGTAATGTGTGTGCGCTGCATATTGAGCTTCATTATTGAGCTTCATTAAGTTTTGTACTTTTTGCCAGTTTGATATTAGAAGTTTGTCTTGAGTTCATTTTTTTTTTAAACTCTTCTTTTTTTCTTTTTTTTTGGGGGGTACAGAAGATTGAATTTAAAACCTTGTACTTGTTTGGCTGAGCTAATTCCCCAGTGTTTTTTTTTTTTTTTTTTGAGACAGAGTCTTGTGCAGTTTGGGCTTGCTTTGTGCGCACGTTGTAGCCTAGGCTGTTCTCAAACTCACCACAATCCTCCTGCCTCAGCCTCCTGAGTGCTAGGATTATAGGTGTGCGCCACCATGCCTGGCTGAGTTCACATTTTTTGGATTGGGAATAAGGGTAAACATTTGTTCATGTGCTTATTGAAGGGAGATTACTCAAAGCTCTTACTGTAATTCCAGTACTAGTTTAGTTTACTTGGTGAAACCTTCCACCCCCTCTGCACCTCGAGTCCATACCTAAGTGATAAGATGGTCTGGAAGAGATGGGACTTTTGGAGAGGAATAAGATTTTGGAGCTAGTGGCAGTTTGAGGGGGTTCATTACTCTGAATGGAGAGGCTACTGTACTAGGCTTTGACTTACACCTCGAAGTGGTGTTCACAATGTGAAAGACAGGCAGAACCCTTAAAAAAGGAGATTTGAGAGTCAGAACAGGTAAAATTTTGTATAGGGTCAACTCTGCTTTTGTTATTTGTTCTGTTCTGTCACTCTACCATCTTGAAGGATCATTTCATTTTTATTTGTACCATCATTTGGTTTGCTCCTCTTTTCTAGTGTGGAAGTGGTAACCTGGACTTTGTTCAGTTTTTTTAGATTCAATTGCTTAGTTTTTCTTACAAGAAAAATGGCTTTTCTTTTCTTTCTTTCTATTTTCCTTTAAACCAGTTAAAGAGAATAATAAATAATAAATATCCATTTACTTTGTTTTCTAATTTTTAATAGTACCGTATTCTGAGCACTTGAGTGCTGAAGTTTACAGAAAACTTGGGATAATAGTATCGTTGCAAAGCTTTGTTTCTGTTTAATTAATTTTATGCTGCATACTCCCTACCCAGCTTCATTTTTTTTTCAATGGAATGAGTAAATCTTAGTAGTTTTGGAAGCTGGTTTGGCAGACTCTGGTCTGTTTCCAGGTATTACGTATACTTGTTATCAGTGGGCTGGCCATTTTGTCATCTTTATCCCATTCTAGGCCACTGGTTCCCACATGGATAATTTTGGAGCTCCACTCCCAAATCTAAGAAATTTGGTATTGGATGGAGGCATTTTAGTTGTCTCCAGGTGAGGAGAGGTGTATGTGTGTGGGGTTGGCTACTTCAGTCTAGTGGGTAGAGGCCAGGCATGGAGGCTGTTGAATATCCTACACCACAACAAAAATTTACCAAGCCCAAAATGTCAATTGAGCTAAAGTTGAGAAGCCCATATCTAGGCAGAACTGGTCCAGGAAGAACTGGTCCCAGCTCAACTGAATTAGATATGCCAACCAGTTTTGATCATAACAATCAAGCAATAGTAATGTTTCATGTAGCCAGGTATGGTGGTGCATGCCTGCAATCTCAGTGTTTGGGAAGCTGAGACAGGAGGATTGCTGTGAGTTTGAGGCCGGCATGGGCTACAGATGAGTTCAAGACCGGCCTTAACTACATAGTGTGACCTTATCTCAAAGAAAAAAAAAATCAGTCTTATGCTGTAACTCTTGAGCACTCTCACTCTCCTCTTAGTGCCTCTTACTGTACTTTTCAACTTTGCATTTTCTCCCTCTAGCCTTATAACATGGTATGATTAAATCAGGTTTTTTATTTTTTTTGTCTTAGTTGGAACTTGGAAGGTCAGTAGCACTTACGATTTGAACCTTGATAGGTGCACACTTAAGCATTGGATATGGTGCTTGGTGAGTGAAGTCTTTTTTTCTTTTTCTTTTTGGTACCAAGGATTGTGCTCATGACCCTGCACTTTCAAGGCAGGTGATTATGCCGCTGAGCTAAATCCCCAGCCTGAAGTCTTCTTTTAAGGAAGGCAAAGAGCATATAGAATTAAAAGTCAAGGCTGCTTGGGTTTTTACCTGTTTCCATCACTGACCAACTGTATCACCATGGGCTAGTGCCTAATCTTGCCAAGCCTCAGTTTCTTAATTGAGAATAGCAGATTTCTTAATTGAGAGTAACAGCAGATAGCTCATTTTAAAAAAACAGGTTTACTGACATGTAGTTCACCTACTGTACAAATTATCTGTTGAGAAAGTGTACAATTTATTCTTCACAGGTTTGTGTAATTATTGTCACAGTCTGATTTTTTGGAACTTTGCAGTCTTTTAGAAAAAGTCTTAAAACCATCAGTTGTTAATTCCCCATTACTGCTTATTTCATTAGTTTTTGGAATAAGCCAGGACCAATACTTAGTACAGCTTTATGTCAAATGTGTATATTTGGAGTAAAAAACATGATTGTAGTCTTTGTGAGGAGACGGGCAAAATCCATGTACACCATTTCAGAGAAAGCAAAAATGGGATAATTATTTCTTGAATGGAGTTTGTGTTTTTTTTTTTTAATTTTATTTACAGAGGGGGGAAATAAAGCAAAACAAAAAAAAAGGGTAGAAACAATACATAATTTTGAAAAACATGAACAGTAAGAAATCACTAGTTGATATATTACATACTATCTTCCTGGATGTAGTTGTTCAAGTTACAAAATCAAAGCATACAAAGTGGACATTCAAACAGTGAGGCTGCAAACAGCTTCATTCTCTGATCCAACAAAAACTTAGCAACATAATTATCAATCCTACACCCTAAAATATACATGCAGTTATATCCTTTAGAGCACTTGCTTTTCCTCGTTTTGCTTTCTGCGTCTATTATCTGTTTAGTTATATCATGTTTTAGGTTGTTCAATACCTTGCAGATCTGTTTTGTTGTTATTACTTACTTTTTAAAATTTTTTCTTATTTTTTATTTTATTTTGAGGTAGTAAAATACAGCAGAACAAGACAGGACATAGCCAAATGAGGCAGTGCAGTGAAATTGGCACAGAACCTCACAGCAGGCTACCAGGACAACAGCAATAGGCACAATAGTACATCTGGTTTTCTTCACAATAGTTGTTCCTTCAATCAGGCAGAGCAGTATCTAAGGAAATACCAAAATTACAAGAACAGAATATTGAATAGAGCAATACCATTGAGCAAAACAGAGATAAAAATATTTGCCCTCAAAGAGATGGCAGAAGAAAATCCCCCTTATTTGCTATATCGCAAGTAGTCAAACTCCCAAGACATGCTCAGATCTGCTCTCACTTGCTAGCGGGGTAGTGGTGGTGGCGGGGGTGGTGGATGTTTGATTGGGCTCACAGCTGCCCACCAGAGGGGTGAACTGGCTGCCCGTTTTTCCAGTGCCCCAAGGTCCAACATGGCACATCTCGGATGGATCTCAGGAAACGCTGATATGGTTCTTGCCCCGGGGCAGCCACTTACCAGAGTGGCATGCTGGTGGCTGCCCATTTTCTCAGGGCCCCAAGCGGAGTTTGTGTTTTTATATTATGTGTAAAAATTGTGCTCAGTACTGAGTAGAGCTATAAAGATGAAAAAGATGAAAAATACTTCTTCAATTAGGAGATGTATATTGAAGCAGGAAGAAAGAGGCAGGAAAAAAATTATACAATAAGGCAGAATATGGCTGGTGCTTTCATGAAAGACAGTATTTGAAATTAGAAAGTTGAGAAAAAATTAATTATGTTACTCAGAGAGTAGAGGAACACTGAAAACTTTCTTGAAGGATGCATTTGGCTAAATCTTAGATGTTTGATAATTGGGAATTTAGGCTCCAATGAAGAGTACTTGAAGATATGCTAAGGTCTTAAATTTCTTGTTTTGTTTCCTCATGCCCCTGCCCCTGCCTTTAATGATTGCCTTTAGACGTTAACACCACACACTGATGTTTCTAAACTGTTAGAAATCTGGGCAATCCTGTTTTAATTTAAGCTGTTTAGTGAGTACCTGATGTATACAGGAGGATATCAGTATGTATTACTTTGACTTACTTAGTCTCTTGTCTTTCTAGCTTATTTTTTGAGTTTTTTTGCTTCATCCCAGTTGTTTAATCTGCTTCTCCTGCTTTTCTTAGTGTTTAGGATTGAACATTACACATGGTAGGCTAGTGGTCTACTGCTGGGTTTCATCCTAAGCTCTTAATTGGCTTCAGAGAATAAAGTGTATTATAAAGTAATTACCAGATAAATCAATCAGGTTCTTACAAATGTTATTTTGTCTACTACAAAAAACTATCCCCTGTCATTTTCTACATTTCCTTTTTTTTTTTTCCTAGTGTACTCTTGGATATAAGTACCTTTAATGCAACATATCCAAAACTGAGCTACCTTTTCCTACCTTTTTTTTTTTTTTTTGGTCTTTTGAGACAGCATCTTGCTATGCAGTTCAGGCTGACCTCCAGCTCACTTGTAGTGCAGGCCGATCTCGAACTCGCAGCCATCCTCCTGCCTTAGCCACCCGGGTGCTGGGATTACAGGTGTCAGCCACCACGTCCAGCCTCTCTTCTTATTTTTGACTTTTCCTAACTGTTGCTTTGATCAACACAGATTTTTTCCTCTTGTTTTGAAGGTATAAGGGATAACTAGATTTGTCATGTCAGAAATTTGTGAGTTTTTTTATTTTTTAAAGGCAGGGTCTTGCTATGTCAGCTAGGCTTTGAACTCATTGTGTAGCCCAGTTTGGCTTCAAACTCAGGGTAAATCCTCATGCCTCAGCCTCTCAAGTGCTGGGATTACAGCTATGCACCACCATGCTTGACCCCTGAGAATCATTTTGATGCCTTCATCTCCTCTACCTCTCACATCAAGTGAGTTACCAAATCTTTTTTTTTTTTGTCTCTTTTGAGACAGGATCTCGCAGTACACATATGTAAATACTCAGAAGTCAAGCAAAAAAGTCAAATCCATATCTTTTCTGTCTGTCTGGTTCCCAGATTCCTGTGATAGTTTATAAATTTTAATCATTTCTTATATATCCTAATAATACAACCACATGTAAATAAGTGTATTTATCTTACCACACTCTGGTACATTTTACACTTTGAACTTTTAATTCTGCTACTTGTTACTTTTTTCACTGAGCAATACACCCTAGATAGCTTTTTGTATTAGTATATCAAGTGCTTTTGCCTGTTCTCTCTTCACCTTATGTCTACAAAATGTTCGTTGTTATTTATGTAATTTAGCCTATTGATAGTTCCTAGGTTTTATAAGATTGCTGCAGTGAGCAGCTTTATGTGGATATCATTTTGTGTGGATTTCATTTTGTACATATTACACAGATGTTTCTGTTGGCTTAATTCCTAGAAGTGGAATTGCTGGGTCAAAGACTATATACACTTTTGATAGATTTCATTAAATTGCCCTTTATAGAGGTTGTAAAAGTAATGTATATGAGAATACTTGTTTCCCTGTTGCCATGCCAATATTGTGTATTGTCAGACTTTTTGAATTTTTGCCAATCTGATAGGTGAAAAATGGTATTTCAGTGTAGTTTTAATTTACATTTTTCCCTCCTTGTACCAGGGATTGAACTCAAGACCTTGTGCCTGCCCCAGCAGGTGCTGTGCCACTGAGCTGTAGTCCTGGCTCTACATTTTTCTTATAAGTAAAGCTGAGCATTGTTTTGTATGTTTGAGTCATCTTTTGTATTTTACTGCAATGGTGTCCTTAATCTTTTTTTTTTTTTCTTTTCTTCATTTTCTTATTTTGGAGATTTTCTCTTCAGTTCTGGTTGCTTCGATTGATTTATTAAAAGTAGGTTACATTCTTGCTCTCCTGCAGTTGTCTTCTTTCTGACCTCTGACTCTCTCTCACATATTAATGGTTATTTCTAATTTTAAATTTGAATGTCTCATTCCTTAAAACTATACAGTGATTCTGTAATCCAAATACCATAGCATGCGCTTACCTGCTTACCTTGTTAATATTTCCTTTCTTCTGAGGATATATTCTCTGAAACCCCTAAATATTGAACTATTCCTAGCTCATTACTGTGTTTGTGTTTTTCCATTGGCATTTCTCAGCTTGTACATAGCTTATTTCTGCTTGCACATCTAAAGTTCTGTGTCTCACTTTTTTTTTTTTTTTTTTTTTTTTGGGTACCGGGGATTGAACTCAGGATCTTGTACTTGCCAGGTAGACACTTTTGCCACTGAGGTAAATCCCTGGCCCTGTTTCTCACTTTTTACTAAATACCTAATACACCTTTCTGATACCTAATTTATTTCAGGTAGTGAATAGTGTTGATTTTTTTCTCTCAAGACCACTCCTTGTGTGCCTTTGTTATGGTCATCCCTATGCTATGCGTTGTTGTTATTTAGGTACAAATGTATGTATTTCCTTGTCCTAGGTTGTTTCACAAACTTTACTTTGGAGTATTGCAAAGTACATAGAACATAGCTGTTGCTAAGTATTTATTGTATGTGTGTTGACACTAAATATACATGTGGCAAATCAGAAAAGGAAAATTAAAACATTGTTGCTTGCGAATTCATTAGAAAGTTTTTTGAGGTATAATTAGATACAGTAAGATGTGCAGATTGTAGGTTTTATTTTGATGAGGTGTCACACTTATACCCATGTAACTGATAATCCAAAAAAAGATGGAGAGCTTTTTTGTCACACCGGAAGTTTCTTTTGTTTACTTCTCCATCCATTGTTTCTTACCTGCAAACACTCTTAAGATTAGATGTTTTGTTCTGGCTTTATTTGTATTTGGCTTTTATTGCTTAGTATATTTCAGATTCATCCATAGGATTAGTTTATTAGTAAGTAATATTTCACTGGATGAATATATCACAGTTTATCATTTGTTGATGAACATTTGTATTGACTGAATTTAGGTTTTGTCTTTCATGAATAGGGCTTGTTATGGATTAAAAACTAGTAGTCAACACCAGTTGAATTAAATCAGCATGGTGCTGAGTATAGATGGTCTACCTGAGGAAAGTTGCCAGCATAAATAAGAGACGTGGAGAAGAAGAGCTAGGCATTGTGGGTTCTCTTATGTGTTGCTGTTTGAGCCATTGGTTCTCCTGGAGGAGTTTGTAATGACTAGCTTCCCCAGTGTAAGTCAGACCATTGTCAGCAGAGGAGCTCAAGACCTTGTTGGTGAGAGAGTGGCTGTGGTTCACTTTGTTGGGTGGGGAGCTCTGGTCCTTACATCGAGCATCGCTTCCTGGTTCCAGAGGGGAAGATGTGTGCTGTTTAATCTCCAGGAGAAGCTCATTATGCTGGCTTTCTGGCATGTACTCTACAGTTCTCATCATTGGAGGAGCTCCTTATCGCTGAGGATGGCTGTGGTTCTTTTCAGGGCAGCCTTGGTTCTTATTTTGAGCATGACTTCTCGGCTCCAGTGTAAAACCCTCAACTTGCCAGCTCAGCTCCTTCATTCCGCTGGCAAAGGCTTTCTAGCTTGCATCACTGACCTTTGGGCCTTTCCAGTGCAGATCTGTAAGAGAAATGGGCGTGAGTCCTTCTTGTGGGCTCTAGACCTCCAATTGGACTCGTGGAAGGGCTCTAGGTCTTCATCTGATCTCATGCAGGACATTATTTTGGGATCTAGGTCCTTGGCTGAATATTTCAGGTCTTTAATGTTGTGGACAGATTTCCTGCACTTTCTTATGTTTAAGTCTGGGTGACCATTATAAAATATTATAAATTCTGTATTCTGATTCTAATTATTCTCTTCATGACCCCTGACTACAACAGGGCTTATTCAGGTGTCTTTGCAAACATGTGTTTTAATTTCTCTTGGATAAATACTTAAGAATGGAATTGCTTGTTTGTAGGCAGGTGTATATTTAAGTTTTAAAGAACCTAGTTTTTCATTGTTATTTTTTTCTATTTTAATACTCTTACCTGAATATCTGAGAGTTCTAATTGTTCTACATCCTTGCCAACAGTTGGGAAATAATTATTATCCATGTTAGCTAATGATGAATACCTTTTCATTGATGATTTATAATTGGTGTGTTTTTTGTGTGTGGTGTTTTAAATTTGCTGCCTATTTAGAACTGAGGATATAGCTCAGTGGCTCATTGCCTGCTTGGCAAGCCCAAGTCCTAAGTTTGATTCCCAGTACCAAACAAAACAAAACAGAACACAAAAAAAACCTGATTATCCTTTTATTATTATTAATTAATTAATTAATTAATTTTTGGTACTGGGGATCTGACTCACAGTCTTGTGCTTGCCAGGCAGGCACTTGTGCTGAGATAACTCTCTGGCCCTTATCCTTGTATTAAGTCTTAGTATTATATATTTCCTTCCTTTCTGCCAGATCATTAAATTGAGAATATATTTTTCCTAGTTTGTAGTTTTTTTTGGTTATACTAATGTACATTTTGATAAGTTGAACTTTTAAATTTTGATGAAGTCCAAGTGATCAGTTTTTTCTTTTGTGGACTATGTTTTTTGAGTTCTAATAAGCTTTTGCCTACCCAAGAGTTGTAACACTCTCCTCTGCTTTTTGATTTTAGAAGGTTCATAGTTGTCTTAGTAGTTTTTTGTTACTATAGCAAATATCTGAAGTAATCGGCCTATTAAAAAAAGGGTTATTTTGGGTCACAGTTTTGGAGAGCCCAGGTTATAATTGGGCAGACTCATCCCATTATTGTTACATAACTCACTGCTTTAGGCCTTTAGTGGGAGTGCTGATAGCAATGGTAGGGAGCACCTGGTGGAACAAAATTGCTTACCTGTCTCATGGCCACAAAGGGAAAGCAAGCGGGGGTGGGGCTCGGGTCCCCCATTCCTCTTTGTGTACATGGCCCAAAGACCTGCAGACCTCTCACTGGATCTCACCTCCTAAAGATTCTGTCATCTTCCATTTGTGCCATTCTAGAACCACACTTTTAATACACAGCCCTTTTGGTAGCATTCAAGACCCAAACTATAACAGTAGACTTAACTTTTATATCTAGGGCTACATTACATCTCCAATTTTGATGATATGAAGTAGGGGTTGAGGTTCATTTTTAAAACTTTATCCAGTTCTAGCACTGTTGTTGAGAAAACATTTCTTTCCCTCTGCACTGAGTTACCTTTGTGGCTTTGTCCATAGTCATTTGAACTTTGTGTGTATGGATCTATTTCTGGACTGTATATTCTGTTTCTTTGATCTGTTCATATCCCTTATGCAAAAACCAAAGTCTTGATTATTGTGGTATTGTAGTGAATTTTAAAATCAGATAATGTGAATAGTATATTTTTGTTCAGTATAGTTCTTTGTGTTTTAACATAAATCTTTGAATTACAATTGTTTGTAAATTTCTATTAAAAAAAAACCTTTTAGATTTTGATTGGGATTGTGTTATCTACAGATACGGAGAACACTACTGCTGAGCTAAATTTCGTCTACCCCGTTCTGTATTTATTGAGAAAGTATTTTTTTCCTTGATTTTTTTGAGACAGGGTCTCATGCAGTTCAAATTGGCCTTGAGCTCATTTTGTAGCCCAGGGTGGTCTTGATTTTGCAGTGATCCTTCTTCCTCAGCCTCCTGAGTGCTAGGATTACAGGTTTGAGCCACCACACCAGGCTTATTGAGATAGTATTTAAAAAAAATATTTCGCTTCATTTGTGTCTTTTTTGAGACAGGGTCTTACTATGCAGTTGAGGCTGTTTTTTTTTTTGGTACCGGGTATCGAACTTGCAACCTTGAGCTTGCCTGGCAGGCCCTTATGCTGCTGAGCTAAATCCCCAGCTCCTAGGCTGGTCTTGAGCTCACTTTGTAACCCAGGCTAGTCTTGAACTTGCAATGATTCTCCTGCTTCAGCCTCATGAGTGCTGGGATTATATGCTTGTATGCCACCATACCTGGTGAAATGCTTTACTATTTAACAGAGTATTTAAATACCTGTTACTCTGCTTAAACTTTTCATATAGAAGGGCTAGGGATTTAGCTCAGTGGCATAAGCACCTGCCTGGCAAGTGCAAGGTTGTTGAGTTTGATAACCAGTACCAAAAAAATAAAGGAAAAGAAAATTGTCGTATAGGTTGGTGAGTCCCTTAATGTTTTGTATTTTTTCTCTTAATTTTTTAGATTGAATAATTAAAGTCATGGAGTCTTTTTTAATGTTACTTTTAATGTGCTTTAAAAAGCTGATTTAAAAAAAAGTACCCTTCATTTCAAGTGTTTCCTTAATATACAGTCCTTAATTTCCTTAATAATTCAGTTTATATTGAGTCTGCATTGTGACCATATTGTTTAAAAACTATTTTGAGTATATTTGTAATAGTTCTTTTATAACTTGTTTATTAATGCTCTCATTTGAATTATTTAATAATCTTTCTGTTGACTGCTCTTTTTTTCTGCCTTGCCGGTGGGTCACATTTTCCTGCTTCTTTTCATGTCTAGAAAGTTTTAATTACTCAGTGAATATTGTGTGTTGTAACATCATATTTCTAAATTCTCTTTATCTTCCTCTGAAAAATACAAATATAGTTAAACTAATGACAAATTGTCTTGGGAGTTTGGTATTGTACTGTATTTGGGTCAAAGCTTTAGAAAACTGGAGATGTTTACTAAGTTCTTCACCCTTAGTCATATTCAAAATTCTTGGCAGTAGAGGGTAGTTAAAATTGCTGCTGAGTTCTTTAAGTTTTTCAGTTCCTTTCTGCTGGGCTCATTCGACTCTTTTCTGAGCATATGCAGTTTAGGAATCAATGAGGAATTTGAAGGAGGTTACAGTTTTTGAGGCTTCCCGTTCCATGGCTCTCTTTTCTTCAGTTTCTCCTCAAATTTCCAGACAGTTATAGCCATAAACTCCAAAATTCCTATAGTTTTCTGCTTGAGTTCTAGCTGCTATGTACTGCTACAAATTCTGGGAGTGTCTTCAGGGAAAAAGCTTTATCAATTTGAATTTCTCTCGCTATGTGTCTCTTCTTAGATTGTGTTCAGATTTCTAGTTTCTACTTGTCTTGGTTGCTTTCTTCTACCTTCCAATCATCCTTGAAAGTATTTTTTTCCCCTTGCAATTGTTAACTGTAAAAGAACTCATTTTTAGTCATTTAAATTTAGGTCTTAAATATTGTTGCTGACTTGCACACATAAAGTTATGTTTTTAGATTATGATAAAAAACTCACTATTGCTCCAGTTATACATATGTGATCTGAGTAGGTAATTATTTAGTGGGAAGCCAGGAGATAAAAAAATGTTTGTAAAGGCTTGTGAAAGGAACAACCACATTTTTAATTTTGTCTTTATTAGTGATATACTGATAGTGGGACACTTGAATCCAGATAATATTAGAAGAAAATGTCATTTTTCAGCCATCTTCTTTTGGTATTTCTGCTTTGAGGAAGAATACTAAAATGTACATTTTTCTCTGAATGGCTTGTATTTCAAAATAGATTTGGCTATTGGACATCTATATTTAAATTGTGTGCTAGGCCCAGCTCAATATTAGAGGACCCTTTAAGATCATTGCACATGAATTTGTTTATGCCAGGCATGGTGGCTCACCTATAATTCCAGTACTGTGGGAGAATGAAGCAGGAGATAATGTTTGAACCCAACACAGGGAATTTAGAGACTTACTGAGACCTTCTCTCACATAAAAAAAAAAAAAAAAAAAAAAGGGATGGGATGTAACAGTGCAAAAACTCTGGCTTCATTACTGGACCTCCCCATCCCCTATAATGTATTAGTTCTTTAACTATATATGATTCTTGAAATAGCTTCAAAAGGTCCTAGATGAGTTGATTTTAGAGAGGGCACAGACATTTTTCTGCAAGATTTATTTTGTACTTTAGCACAAGTCTAGGGGTAACATTAGTATAATATAAGTGCATTTGTTAAAGTGTGTTGATTTTTAATTTTTGTCTTGGATTTGGACAGTAGCCATTTCATTTCAATCTAAATGTAACTCAAGGTAGATTTTAAAATTTGAAGTTGCTTCTTTAATAGGTAAATGCATTCAGAACTTAATGTTTTCCAGTTAAATCATTATGTATTTTTAAAATCAGATATTATTGGTACATTTTAGATACACATAATGGTAATATTCATCATAGAGAATTTGTACTTGTGTATGATATAATTGAATTCTTTTTTACTCCTAATCCCCTACTGTCCTTTGAACCCCTCTTCCCCTCTCCATTTACAAAAGCTTCATTTCCATTTTTTCCCTTCTTTTCTTATTTCAAAATTTTTCCCTTTCCTTTCCCCCTACCTCCTCTTTTATCCCCCTGCCATTTGAACATGTTCTGTTTCACAATACTTAACATACATTTTGGTGCTTCTTTACACTTTTGGTTTCTCGTATCAGAGAATGTGATATTTACACATGTGTCTGATTTATTTTATTTAAGAGTTTGGTCCTTATTTACACATTTGGTTTCTCATAACAGAGAATGTGATATTTACACATGTGTCTGATTTATTTCACTGAAGAGTATGGTCTCAAGGTGTATCTATTTACTAGGAATGTTTCAAGTTTACATTTTTTATGGCAAAGTAGTACTCCATTATATAGAAAACCCCACATCTTCTTTACTGATTCACCAGTTGATGGGCATTTGAGCTGTTTCCAAGATTTAGATATTACAAACTTTGCCAATATGAATATGAGTGTTCATATATTGCTGTGGTATGATGGATGCCTTTAATTCTTTCAGGAAGATACTAGAAGGGGAATAACTGGGCCAAATGTCCTAGTTCTTTTAAGGAATGTCCACATTGATTTCCACAGTGGTTGCACCACTCTACACTCCCATCAACAGTGGAGAAGGGTTCCTTTTTCTTCACATCCCCTCTAGAATGTGTTATTGGTTGATTTCTTGATAGTTGCCATTCTTTCTAGAGTGGGATGGGATCTCAAGTGTTGTTTTAATTTGCTTCTCTCAGATGACCAGTGATGTTGTGAACAGTTTTTCACATATTTATTTGTTTGTATGTCTTCATCTGAGAAGTGTATCATCTCAGATGCCCATTTTTGGGTCTTTCAAATCTGAGAAGATTGATTTTGTTTTGTTTTGTTTCTTTTATGTTCTTGATAGTAATCCTTTGAGAAACAGCTGGCAAACATTTTTTCCCCACATTGTGGGTTTCTCTTCCCTCTGTTGGTGGATTCTTTTGCTGTGCAAAAGCTTTTTAGTAAGTTGAGATCCCATGTGTTGATTCCTTGTGTTAGTTCCTGTATGATTTGGTTTTGTTTATAAGGTCTTTGCCTACACCAGTGTCTCCAGGAGTTCTACCAATTCTGTCTTCCAGCAGATAATATTACTGTTTTAATGTTTAGATCAATTTTGATTTTAGTTTAGTGTGCGTGGTGAGATGTGGGTCCAATTTTTAATCTTTGTTGTGTGCAGAGCCTGTTTTTCCAGTACCATTTATTTATTTATTTTTTTGGTACTGGAGATCGAACTCAAGATTTTGTGTTTACGAAGCAGGCACTTATGCTGCTGAGCTAATCCCTCGGCCCTCCAGTACCATTTATTAAAGAGGCTTTTTTGTTGTGAATGTGTTTGGCATTCACAAGATTTCATTTGTCAAAGGTAAGGTGGCTGAGTATATCTGGAATTGGTTTTGCATCTTCTAATCTGTTCCATTGATCCTCCAGTCTTTTTTTTTGCCAGCCCTATACTTTTTTTAAAAACACAGTGGCCTTATATTATAATTTCAAGTTGGGGATTTTGATCCCTCCTGCCTTGCCTTTGTTGCCCAGAATTTCCTTTGCTAGTTTAGGTCTCTTCTGGTTTCAAATGAATTTTAGGGTTGTTTTCTCTAATTCTGTGAGGATGCGCTATTAGAATTTTGATTTGTATTGCATTGAATCTGTATAACAGTTTTGGAAATATGGCCATTTTCACTATATTGGTTTTTCCTACCCAGGAGCATGGGATATCTCTCCTTTCTCCTCCCTCCCCCTTTGTCTCTCTCTCTCCCTCCCTCTCTTTGTTGTCATTTTTGAGAAAGGGTCTCACTATGTGGTGTAGGCTGGGCTTGGGCTCACTTTGTAGCCCAGGCTGGTTTCAAACTTGCAACCAATCCTCCTGCCTCAGCTTTCCAAGTGTTGAGATTATAAAAGTGCAACACTATGCCAGGCTTCCATTTTGTAGTATCCTCCTCAAAACTTTTTCACAGTACTGTAGTTTTCAACATAGAGGTCTTTTGCATCCTTTGTTAGATTGATTCATAGGTGTTTCATTTTTTTGGGATGCTGTTGTAAAAGGTATTATTTCCCTGATTTCTCGCTCAGTGAGTTTGTTATTCCCATACAGGAAGGCTATTGAGGTTTGACTGTTGACTTTATATTCAACTATGCTAATGGATTTGTTTATTAAATCTACCAGTTTTTTTAGTGGAGTTTTTGGGATCTTTGTAGAGTATCATGTGATCTTCAGATAATGATGGTTTAACTTCTTTCTTTTCTTTTTTTTTTTTTTTTTGGTACCGGGGATTGAACTCTCAAACCTCGTGCTTGCCAGGCAGGCATTTATGCGGCTGAGCTAGATCCCCAGCCCCCCTCCCCTTATTTTTTCTTTTTTGAGACAGGGTCTCACTATGCATTTTAGGCTGGCCTTGAGCCATGCCTTTGGGCTTTGTAACCCATGCTGGTCTCAAAACTCGCAACTATCCTCCTGCCTCAGCCTCCTGAGTGCTGGGATTACAGGCGTGAAATACCACGCCCGGCTAACTTCTTCTTTTTCTATCTTTATTCCTTTTATTTCCTTCTCTTGTCTAATTGCTCCAGCTAAAGTTTCCAGGTCTGTGTTGAATAAGAGTGGAGACAGTGGATATCCTTGTCTTTTTCAGATGTTAGAGAGAAAACTTTCATTTTTTGTCTATTTAGTATAACATTGGCTGTTACTTTGTCATAGATGGCTTTTATCAGATTGAGATAAAGACCATCTATTCCAATATTCTGTAGCTTTGTGAAAAGCTTTTTCTGCATCTGTTGAGATGATCTTTGATTTCTGTCCTTGTCTTTGTTAATGTGGTGTATTACATTCATGGATTTACATATGTTGAACCATGCCTGCTTCCCTGGAATAAGTCCCACTTGATCATAGTGTATAATCTTCCTCATGATTCACTGCATTCTGTTTGCCAGTATCTTATTGAGGAGTTTTGCATATACATTCATTGGGGGAAATTGGAGTGCAATGCTCTTTTCTTAGTTAGGTTTTTCTGTTTTTGTATCAGGTTAATACTTGCTTCTGGGAATGAATTTGGGAGTATTCCTTCTGTTTTAGTTTCATTAAAGAGTTTGAAAAGTAGTGTTATGTCTTTAAATTTCTTGTAGAATTCAGCAATGCACCCATCAGTACCTGGGCTTTTCTTTGTTGATAGGTTTTTAATTACATCTTCAATTTCATTTATTGATACTGGGCTGCTGAGAATTTTTATATCTTCTTGATTCAGCTTTAGTAATTCATATGTATCTATGAATCGGCCCATTTCTTCTGATTTTCCATCTTACTAAAATACAGGTTTTTCAAAGTATCTATAGATGATCTTCTGGATTTCTGCAGGGCCTGCTGTGATTTTACCCTTTTCATTCTCAACTGCGAGGATTTGAGCCTTTTCTTTCCTTTTTTTTTTTGATAAGGTTGGCTAAGTGTTTATCAATTTTATTTAATCTTTCCAAGAACCAACACTTTGATGCACTGGTTCTTTGTATTATTAGTCTCCCATATGTGAATTTCTTCTCTGATCTTTATAATTTTTCCTTTATACAGGCTTTGGCTTAGACTGCTCTTCTTTTTCTAGAAGGTTGAGGTTCATCATTAGGTTGTTTATATGAGTTTGTTCTGTTTTTCTGATATGGGTATTTAGTAGCATAGATTTCCCCCTTAGGACTGCTTTCATTGTGTCTCATAAGTTTTGGTATGTTATATTGTTATCATTCAACGGTAAAAACTGTCTAATTTCTTCTTTAATTTCATCTGTGACCCACTGGTTGTTCCAGGAGAGTGTTAATTTCCACCTGTTTATGAAGTTCTTGTGCCATATGTTTCCAATCTATGCCACATATTTCCAATTTCATTGCGCTGTGGTCTGATAGTATGCATGGGATAATTTGAATTCTTTTGCATGTTCTTCAGGCCAGTATGTGGTCTATTTTGGAGAATGTCCCATGTGCATCTCAGAAGAGTATGTGTTCTGATGTCGTGGAGTAGAACACTATAGACATCTACTAAATCTGCTTAAAAGTTTGGCTCAGTTCTAATATTTCATTATTAATTTTTTGTCTAGTTGATCTGTCTTTTTGACAGTGGAGTATTGAGATCTCCCAATGCAATTGTATTAGGGCTTATTTGATTTTTCATGTCTATTAGTATTTGTTTTATATAATTGTTTTGTATAACTGGTATATGTTGCATATGTTTATGATTGTTATCTCTTCCTTTTGGATTGTTCCCTTTACAAGGATATAGTGACCTTTTTTATCTCTCCATCAGTCTTGCTTGAAATTCACTTTGTATGCAAATAGAATAATAGTTCCTCTGCTTTTTTGATTTCCTGTCTCATGGAGTGTTGTTTTCCATCCTTTGACTTTCATTCTATGAATTTCTTTTTGAATTAAATGTGTTTCTTGTATGCAGCATATTGTTGGATCTTGTTTCTTGATCCATTCTGCCAGTGTCTATCTTTTGATTGGTGAATTGAGACCATTCACATTGGTGGTTATAACTGATGTGTTGACTTATCCTTGTCATGTTACTGTCCTGCTGTTAGCTCCCTCTCCTTTTCTTCTAATTGTTTGCCTTGCCTGGTGGATTCCTTGAGTTAGAATTCATCAAGCTATAGTCCTTATTATTTCTTTTTAGAGTGTCCTTCAGAATATATTGGAGCTAGTTTAGTGGCTATAAATTTCCTCAGATGTTCTTTGTCATGAAAGCATCTTTATTTTTCCATCAGTTTTGAAAGATAGTTTTGCGGAGTAAAGCAATCTGGATTGAAAGTTGTTTTCTTTTAGAGCTTGAATCACTTTACTTTAAGCTCTCTTTGGCTTGAGAGTTTGTGCTGAAAAGTGAGCTGTGATTCTGATGGGTTTTCCTTTATAGGTGATTTGTTTCTTTTCCCTATCAGCTTTCAAGATTCTGTTCTTGCATTGAATTTCTGGAATCTTGATTATGATAAGACTGGCTATAGAATTGTTTTGTTCGTGGCTAGTTGGAGTTGTATATGCCTCACTTATCTATGTGTCAAATTGTTTTTCTCTACCATGATGTTTGTGAACATTTTTAAAATTTCATTTGTCATATCTCCTGCTTTTTCATTGACTCCAATCTTAACTTATTCTTCTTTGTCTCATCTGATAGCTGCTGGATTGACTTCTCATGGTCCCTTGCTGTTTTTGAGAAATCTTTTTTTTCCTGATTACTAGTTGCAAACCTGTCTTCAGTATCTGAGATCCTGTTCTCACATTGACCTTATCTACTTTCAAGACTTTCAGTGGAATTTTTATTCTCCTGAATATGTATCTGCTCTAGTGTCACTAAGCATAGTCTTCATCTGAGAGATTATTTCTGCTTTCATTTTTTTCCAGAGCCTTATTCAATTACTTTGTTGTTACTATTTCAGGTAGCCTTTTGGATTGTCCCCCTTCATTGCCCCTGGAGTGGCCATTGTTGAACTTGATGTCTGGTGTTATGTTTTTCGTTTACAGTCTTTTTATTATTTCTTTTTAAAGTTTAATTCCTGGGGTGTTGCTTGTAAATTGACTCTAGCGGGTTGCTTTATTGCTAGTATTTAGGATCTCTAGATGATGGTTACTTCTCTGAGGTATCTTCCAGATATAGCTGGTTTTTGAGTTTGAGTCTGTTGGCAGATGTTACCTCTTCAGTTTTTTGGAGATGAGTTGTTGCTTGTTTGACCCAGTCCCTGATTCTTTGTCACTGTGCCACAGTATTTTCTGTGACCCTTAGACAATCTCAGTCATGAAATACCAGAACCAACAGCTGTTTAGAACAATTATGTCAGTTTTCGCTATGGTGGTAGTAATGGCATCAAACACATCCTAGCAAATGATAGACTGAGCTAACCCTTAATTTGCCACTTTTAACCATTATGAACTAGATTTGTGGTTATATAACAAAATCTAAAACCAGAAAATTATATGCAGGATACAAGTCAGTTTTGCCCTCAGAGGTTAAAATTTAAAATGGATTAAGGAGAAAATAGAGAAGTAGAAGAAGAGGAAGAGAGTAGAAGCAAGGTTGGAGAACAAAGGGGGATCATGCCAGCTTTTGGAAACTGATGTAGAAGAGTGAAAGAAAAGAGAAATGGAAGAGATAAAAGGAAGAACAGAACAGAGCCACAACCACAAAGAGGCTAGGGACCACATTCACACTAATACAAAAACAAGATCAAAGAATGAAAGGGGGGAAAAAATTAAAGAAAGAAAAATAAGTCCGCTTCCAGGGTTCTCTCTGGTTTCAGTGGTAGACATTGTGTGGAGACACAGTACTGATCTGTGCAGATCTCCCACGGCAAGCCAGCAGTAGATTTGTGGTGGGGTAGTGTATAATCCCAGTAGGCCTGCCTGGAGACCAGACTCATTAGGCTCACCACCATCTAAATAATTTCCATGGGTCTGAACCCAAATGTGAGCTGCTTGATGGAACTGGCAGCAGTTCTGAGTTCTGGGCTTATCTGGCCCATCTCCAAGATGGCTCCTGGCTAATTGCTCTCTCCTTGCAGGAGGACTAAGTCCTCTGCGCTCACTACCAGCAGGTGCATTCTCTCTTGTCTGCTGCTTCCCTCCACTACCGTGTGCCTCTGTAGAGGCCTCCCGGGTTGCCAGCCATCACTCTGGATCTGCAGGTTTGAACTGCTTCTTTTGTGCAGTGATACCTGTCATGGGGAGAAGTCGCCATTGACTGTCTCCTTCTTCATTGGAATTTCTCTCTTCATTGTCTTTGTGGGCTTGAATTCATATTTCAGATATGAAATATGAATTCCCTCCTTGTCTTCCTCATGAGGCTATATTCTAGTGTCTGGATGGTGACTGTGAGAGAGGCTGATCTGCCATCTTGGTCCTCCACTCTCATTCTGTATTCTTTTGGTCCTTGACCAGTACCTTAGTGGATTGTGGTTTCTTGCCATGTGGGCTAACTTAAGCTTTAGTTTTTTAAGGGTCTGAGGAATTCTGCCTAGATTGTTTTCACTGACTGTGGTTAATGACAGTACATGGAAATAATAAGCTGTTATAGTTTGTGTGGATGTCCCCCCCAAAGCCTCATGTGTTATGTGGGCAGGTGTTTAGAGTTTGTGACTGATTCATGGTCCAATGCTGGGATTATGGGTGTGAGTGCTAGGATGAGTAACATACATACAACATAAGGAACAGAAAGAGCCTTTTGTGCTCTTCCCTTTTTGCTCTTGCTGCTTTCTGTTGTCAGGAACGGTTGCCCTGCTGCCAAACCACCTCACCTTGGAGCCAGCTGATCATGGACTGAAATCTCTACAAACTGAGCTAAATAAACTTCTCCTCCTTAATTTTGGGTGTTGGGTATTTTGTCTCAGCAAGAAGAGAAAAAAGTAGCTGACACATAAACTGTATTCCAGAAGAACTCCTGCATTTTCATTTTATTTTTTAAAATAACTATCATAACTATCTATCTATCTATCTATCTATCTATATATATACATACATATATTGTTTCTTTCAGCTTCTCACACTAGTGAGACAATATGATGTTTATACATTACATTTACATTTTAGACATCCCTTTAGTTAGTCTCCTTGTGTAATAGCAGCCTGTTTTCCCCTTGATAGTATGATCAATCATCCTAGTCAGTTCCTTAATCCCTTTGGTAGTATAAACTTCCAGCTTACTGATACCATGTTGCATCCCTTGGTAGAAAGAGTCATTTTTGCCAAGTAGAGTTTCTAGATTAACAGAAACAAATTTTAGGGATGGGAAGCAAAAAGAAAATGAAAGAAATAAAAGCATACTTATATGCTGGTGGAAATAAGCTAATAGAGGGGAAAAAAAAAAACAAGGCAGGAAAAAGATGATAGAGTTGCTGGAGCAGTGTCCTTGAAGAGAAAAGACTTGACTTTAGTTCAAGGGTTGGTTTTATTTAGGAGTGCTGACAGTTTCTTGAATCCAGAAGAGACAGAATATATGGGTATAGATGCATGTAGGCTGACAGATGATGTAGTCATCTCATTAGAAATGAAGTCAGCAGTTAAGAATGAGGTATTACTTGAGGCATGAAAAAGGGTACTTAGTATGTAAATACCGATTTACACTGAAGAATTTTTTTTTTTGTCTTTTTGAGACAGGGTCTCGCTATGCAGTTCAGGCTGGTCTTGAGCTCACTTTGTAGCCCAGGCTGCTGGTCTCGAACTTGAAAAGATCCTCCTGCCTCAGCCTCCCGAGTGTTGGGATTATAGGTGTGAGCCACCACGCCTGGCTGAAGAATTGTTAATATCCAGTGTCTTAATATCCGATACCCACAAGTTAACCACTTAACAGTTTACCCAAAGATCACCTGAGCAGCATGTTTGTTTACGTATTGATGATTCCAGGCATTGCACGGACAGGTGTCATTTCAGCCAGTCGATTGTTGTATTGAGTAAATTTGATAAAATTGTCATTTTTATATTTCCTGTTATCTTACAAAAATTAATGAAAAAAAGCAGTTTTTGGTCATTCTGTGTTTAAATAATTGGGTGGGTAAATGGTTAAAGGACAATTTTATTGTAGCTCATATTTTCAACTTATCGTTGGCTGGCTCTGAGGCAGAAAGGGCATGGTGGAAGGACCAGGTGGAGAGAAGTTGTTCACATCATGACAGCCTGCCTGTCTTTACATCCCACCTCTTCTGCTAACCAGGAAACAGTGTGGAAAGGGAGGAGTAAGGGAGAGAGGTATATCCTTCCAGATCACACCCCTAGTAACTTGCCTCTTTTAACCAGACCTCACCCCCAACAGCTCATTGAATTGTTGAAGTCATTAGTAGATTAATCCACTGATGAGTAAAGCCCCCCCCCCCCAATGATCTGATCACTTCTAGAAGCCCTGCCTCTGACCAGTGAGAGTTTTAGGGAACTTTGTAGATCTAAACCATAACATCGAGGAAAGTGTATAATAAATTCATGAACAGGTAGCTGTAAGCAGTTGAAATTCCATTTCTGTGCGTAGATCTGATGATACACATTATGGACATTTATTGTTTGCCTAAAGGAGGAAGCAATTATTTGTACTATTTTGATTTTTATAAATTGATTAACTAATTAGTGATTTAATTTTGGTACCAGGAATTGAACTTAGGATCTTACAGTTAATTTAATCTAAAATGGTGAAGATAAGTGTTTTTTCCTGAAAGGAAAACGCTATGGTAGTATTTCATGTCATGTCTCCTCTAAAGTTATATAAAGTAGTTATTAGGAAAAAGGGCTAGGACACAGACTGCCTGTCTTTACAATCCCACCTCTTCTGCTAACCATGTGTTTCAAATACTTACCTGTTCTGCAGCACAAAATCTTCTCATCCCAGATCAATGTCTTAAGTGAGTATATTGCTCATGAATCTGTGGATCAGATAGGTGGTTTGCTTATGTAGGCTAGATTTGGCTGACTTCTACTGACCTGATTTTATCTAGAATTCCTTGTGTATCTATGGTCACCTGGAGAGTCGGCTGGGAAGGGAAGTTGGTCTAGGGTAACATGTCACATTTCTGGTAGATTGTTTGATTTTCTGCTGTAAGATGAGAGGTGACATGTGTCTCATCATCCATTGGTCTAAACTTTTTTCATACAGTGTGGCAGGGTTGTAAGAGAATGAGTGGAAATGTGCACAGTCTCTTGGTCGTGTGTGAAACTGTACACTGTTACTTTCTGTTAGCTAGGACAAATCTTGAGCCCAGATAAAATTTTAAAATGCCAAGAAATCAGTTTTGCATCATAAAGGGAGGAACACCATTGTCACATTGTGAAGGTATGGATACAAGGAAGATTGGAAAATTGGAGCCATTTTCATTATCCTTTTGCCACAGAATATGATCTGGCATAAATCTCTCCATTTGTCAAAATCTGTTTCATAGTGGATAAGGATGATCGGGAGAGTAATACTTCTTTGAGAAAGGTGATTTTTGTTTTCTGGTATGGGAGATTAAATTCTGGGAGCTACATTCCTAGGTCTTTCTGTGTTTTTTTTTTTTTTTTAAATTGGCACCAGGGATCGAACTCACGACCACGTGCTTGGAAGGCGGGTGCTTATGCTGCTGAGCTAAATCCCCAGCCGCCGTTTTTCTGTTTTGAAACAGGGCCTTGCTAAGTTGCCCAGGCTGACCTTGAATTTGTGATTTTCCAGCCTCAACCTCTTGAGTAGCTGGGATTATAAGTGTAATTAGGTTCTATCTATAATTTCACACATATTTACTGATGATGTGGGGGAACTGCTAGAATGCCTGGATGTGTGTCATTTAATGCTTAATGGCTTAAGTATGGTTATTAGAAATAATAATCACTAAGTATTTTGTATTGATGACTAAATTTTCATAATAACCAATTAAATAAATTTGCCTAAGTTAAGGTGGTAAGGATGGCTATAGACTCAACACTTGAACAAAGATTTTTTTTCCTTCCTAAAATCTACTTGTTTCCTTTGAGAGCCAGTGTGATATGTGGTCTCTGAAACTTTATTGTTTTGAATCCTGGCCCTACTCTTAAGTAGTTACTTGCTTTGGGGAAATTACCTAATCTTGTGTCTTACTCTAGGATAGAAATTGTTTCTCTTACATAGTTGTAGGTGAGGATGAAATAAATTAATATGCATTAAACATTTAAAGTATGATTTCAGGGCAGGTGCTCAGTATTTTATTTTTCCTATTATTACACCATGCTCTCTTCAAACTCTTTACACCCTTTCTTATTGAAAAGTATTTAAATGAGACTGAAATGATCACCCTTTTTATAGGTATCATTTTCACTAAATAGTTAAGAAAAAGTGTAAAATTAAAACCGTATGATTGAATTCACTAGTTGTTGATTGTAGTAATTTATTACATGAAGACATTTCAGTTTGGAGAAGAACCATTTTACAGTATGTATGTATTTATTTTTCTCATCCCCATTCTGGGCTTTTCCTGTGTAGTGTCATTCATTCCTATGGCTTGTATGCTATGTTGGTTGCTCTTAAACCAGCATTTGAAAATCAATTCTGATTTTCATTCATTTTTCTTTAATTAGTCATTAAATTTATCTTCTGTTGTGTTTTCTCCTTTATGGCTGTTGCTTTTGGTTTAGTTGAAGTCTTTCATCTTTTTTTTTTTTTCTTAAGATAGTAGTCTTTTAATTGATATCTCAGCTTCACTTTTAATTTTTTCCTACTCTATTCTCCAGGAACTGTCAGTCTCTAAAAGACATTTGATTACTTTATTTCCTTGCTTTTTAAAAAACTCATTACTTACAAGAAAAATAAATTTGTGCATACAAGGGTCTTGATAAATCTGATTTTGCTTTCCTTTCCAGCAGAATCTTCAGTTATTTTTCCAAAAAACTGAGTTGTAGTTAGCCTGTCATATTCTTGTCTAATTTTTCATGTGTCTGTACTTTTAATTCCATAGGAAATCTTCCTAGACCTATTCCATTGGGACATCTTTATATTGTGCCTCTTTTAAAAAATTTAACACATAATTTCTTAGAGTTTTTCATGGCCCAGTATCACATTTTCAGACTCATGGAATCTTTGCTCGCTTATATGCTTTTATTATAGCAGTTGTTTCATTGGTTTTTAAAGATATGTTTATTCATGGTTCATTTACTATATAATTTACTAATTAAAGATGTACAGCTCGCCGGGCGTGGTGGCTCATGCCTGTTATCCCAGCACTCGGGAGGCTGAGGCAGGAGGATGGTTGCGAGTTTGAGACCTGGACTACGAAGTGAGCTCAAGGCCAGCCTGAACTGAATAGTGAGACCCTGTCTCAAAAAGACCAAAAAAAAAAAAAAAAAAAAGTACAGCTCAGTGGTATAGAGTATTTTCAGAATTGTGCATCCATTATCACAATTCTCATTACTTCCCAAAGGAAGTTCTGCATCTTGCAACCACCACTGCCTGCTGTGGTTTGAATGTGTTCCTCGAAGTTCATGTGTTGAAGACGTAATGCCCTTTGCAGCAGTGTTAGGAAATGGGGCCTAATGAGGAGAGAGTACGTTATGAAGGTAGAGTGAATGGATTAATGTTGCTTGCTTAGGAATGGGTTCTTTATAAAAGGAGTTCAGCTCTTTTCTCACTTTTTTGGCTTGTGATTTTAGCCTTGTTATAACACAGCAAGAAAATTTATCTGGTGATCTTATACTTTTCAGCCTCACTAGTTGTGGAACACATAAATTTCTGTTCATTATTAATGATGTGGTCTGTGATACTCTATTACAGCAGTACTAAGACATCCCCTGCTATAGTCATTATGTTAAAGATTTGGTCTCCTGGGTGGTACTCTTAGGGATTAGTGGAATGTACCATAAGCAGGACTCAGACAGGGATTGTGGGACCCTGAAATGTCTTCTTGCTCTGCTTCCTGTCTCATGAGGCAAGTGGTTTTGCTCTACCATATGCTTCTGCTGATATGCTGTCCTTGCCAAATGCCCATAGCAACAGTACTAATCTTAGTTGGAACCTCCAAAATTGAGAGTTCAGTAAACTTTTTTTTTTTTTTAATTGGTACCAGGGATCGAACTCACGACCGCGTGCTTACAAGGCAGGTGCTTATGCTGCTGAGCTAAATCCCCAGCTCAATAAACTTTTTAGTGGCAGAAAGTTGATTAATACACTTCTATATTTCCTTACCCCCAACCCTTAGCAGCTGTTCATCTACTTTCTGTCTATACATTTATCTGTTCTGGAATTTCGTATTAATGAAAACATAAAATATTTGGCCCTTTGTGACTAGTGTCATTTGGATACTTTTTCAGAGTTCATTCATGTTTTTGCATATGTTGATACTTTCTTTTTATTTGCAAAATAAGGACTCATTGGATGGATGTACTATATTGTTGGTCCATTAATCAGTTGGTTGGCATTTGGGTTTCCTTTTTTTTAAGCTACTTTGCATACTCTTATGTACAAGTTTATCTGCATATGTTTTCATTTTTCTTTTTAACATTTTATTTAGTATGTGTTTGCATTACATAATGATCAAGACCATCATGGGAAATTGGTGCATGTACATAACACATTTTAGTTCTTTTTATTTTGTATTTCCCTCTCCTCTAGATTTTCCCATTCTGCATGGTAGCTACATGTTTAACTGTTTAAGGAAATGCCAGACTGTTTTTCAGAGCCACTGCACCATCTTACATTCTCACAAGTAGTAATGAATGCTTCTCTTCCATTTCTATGCTTATTATTGTCTTTTTTTTTAGAGCTGTTCTGATGCCTATATATTGGTATCTCATTGTGGCTTTGCTTTTACTTTTTTTTATTTGTTTGTTTGTTTTAAGGTTTTTTGAGATAAAGTCTCAGCAGGGAGTTCAGGCTGGTCTTGAACTCACTGTGTATCCCAGGCTGACCTCAAACTCATAGCAATCCTCCTACTTCAGCCTCCCAAGTTCTGGGATTACAGGAATGTCCCACCATGCCCAGCATGATTTTGCTTTTTTTTTTTTTTTTTTTTTAAAATTTGTGTTTTGTTTTGTTTTTTTGAGACAGGGTCTCACTGTATAATTCAGGCTGCCCCTGAACTCACTATGTAGCTCAGGCTGGCCTTCAATTTGCAGCAATCCTCCTGCCTCAGCCTCTTGAGTGATGAGATTACAGGTGTGCATTTCTTGATAGTTAATGATACAAGTTTCTTGACATACCTATATTGCCTAATTGTCTGTCTTCTTTTGAAAACTGTGTAGATCCTTTGTCAAGTTTAAAATTCGATTCTCTTTGTTTATGTATTTATTTTTATTTTTGAAGGTAGTAAAAATACAACAGAACAAGACAGAACGAAGCCAATTGAGACAGTGCAGTGAAATTGGTACAGAACTTCACAGCAGGATACTGGGATAACAGTAATAGGTATCATAGTATATCTTGTTATCTTCTTTTTTTTGGTACTGGAGATCAAACTCAGGACCTTGCACTTGCTAGGCAGGTGCTTGTGCCACTGAGCTAAATCTTCAGCCCCTATCTTGTTATCTTCACAATAGTTGTCCAGTCAATTAAGTATAGTGAAATCAAACCAAACACAGAACACTATAAAACCAATCGAAATGGAATATTGAATAGAGTAAAACAATTAATTATATAATGAAACAAAACAGTGAAAACAACATTTGCCTTCGAATGGGAGATAGCAGGAAATCCTCCATATTTGCTATATAGCATATGGTTATCCTCTCAAGAGATGCTCAGACCTCTGTCCTCAGTTGCTAACGGGGGTGTGGGGAGGTGTTGGGATGTTTCATTCCCAGCCCGTGAGCTGGTAGGCTCATAGGAGCTGCTGACTGGGTCTCCTCCTGGCTCACATCAGGTGGCACTTACCAAGAAGGCAGGCAAATTGCTTTCTTGTGCAGCCACCTGGATTCTACCACGGCCGGATCTTGGGAGCCATTGATTGGGTCTCCTGGATTCTGTTTTTGAGTTCTAATAGGTCTTTACATGTTCTAGATATCTCTGCTATACATAATTTGCATAAATTTTCTTCCATCATGTGGATTTTTTTCACTTTCTGGGAAACTTTTTTTTTTTCACTTTCTTGATGATAGGTTTTGAAACACAAATGTTTTAATTTTGATTTTATCCAGTTTATCTATTTTTAATGTTTATATTTTTGGTGTTAAGCCAAGAAAGCACAAGTTAGCTGAATTCAAGACCATAAAGATTTAAACCTCTGTTTTCCTAGATTTTTGTAGTTTCAGCTCTGATGTTTAAGTGTTCAAAGCAATTTTAGTTAATTTTTGTATACAGTAGGAGATGGGTGTGCACATTCATTCTTTTGCATGTTGATAACCTGGTTTATTCTTTTGTTTTTGTTTTTCTTTTCTTTTTTTTTTGGTACCGGGGATCGAACTCATGACTGCGCGCTTACAAGGCAGGCACTTATGCCGCTGAGCTAAATCCCCAGCCCCTGTTTTTTCTTTTGACAGTACTGGGAATTGAACTCAGGGCCTTTGTACTAAGCTACATCTTCAGCCTCCTCCCTTTTTTAAATGTATTTTTTATTTTGAGACAGAATTTTGCTAAGTTGCTCAGGTGAATTTGTGATCCTCCTGTCTCAGCCCCCAGCAGGGTGGAATTACAGGTGAGTGCCAGTGTACCTGGCTTGATAACCTGTTTTTCTAACACCATTTGTTGAAATTTTCTATTTTGTTTTAGCATCCTTGTTAAAAATCAGTTAGTGGAAATGTGAGAGTTTATGTCTGGATTCTCATTTCTTCTCCATTGAGTCAAAAACCGCCTCCCCCCATTAAATCAAGGTCTTATACATGCTCTGCAACTGGGGCTCCATTCTTTGCCCTTGAAAAAATTTTTGAGACAGACTTTTGCTAAGTTGTCTAGCCTGGCTTCAAACTTGCGATTTTCTACTTCAAACTCCCAAGTTGGGTTACAAGTATATTATCACTATACCTGGCTTCTGTTGATTTTTATATTATGCCAGTATGGTGCCATTTTAGTTAGTGTAACTTTGTAGTAAGTTACGAAATTAGAAGTGTGAGCCTTCAGCTTTTAATTTCTTTTCAAGATTCTTTTAGTATTTTGAATTTCTTGAGTTTTTATGTGCTGTCAAGGAAGGAACGATATCTATTGGGTTTCATGTTTGATTTTAATAGTTTACTCTCTTGTTTCATATTTAGTTATTGATTTCTTATGTGCGGAGTAGGCAAAGTAGATATTACCTACTACCATGCTATTTTACAAATTAGAAACATTCAGAATGATTAAGTGAATTGCCTAAGGTCATGTACATATGTCACATCAAAACTTTTTGACTTTTTTTTTTTTAACTTTCTCATTTTTGATAACAAATATCAGGTCTGTCTGCTACACTCATGTGACTTTCTGTCTTTATGTGTGTATGTATCTCTGTGTCTCTGTCTCTGTCTCTCTCTCTGGTATTAAAAATTGAACTCAAGACCTTGTGCTTGCCACACTGGTGCTATTCTGCTGAGCTACATCCTTAGCCCTTTTATCTCTTCTTAGGAGTCATATTCTTGGCATATGCTTGTAATCTCAGCTACTTTTGGGAGGTTGAGGCAGGATGATTTCAACTTCAAGCCCAGCCCAGGCAATTTGGCAAGACTGTATCTCAGAGTTGAAAAAGAGACTGAGGATTTAGTTCTCAGCTTCGTGGGTTCAACCCCAGTACAGCATTAAAAGAAAAAAAAAATCACATCAAAGGTCTTCTGAGAATTTCTGTAACATGACTATTTTTATGAGTCTTTTATTTTAGTTTATTGAGTTTGTTCTGTTTATTAACTTTTTATTGACATGCACACAAAGTAAGCACAAGTTGTAAATGTATTCATGAATTTTCACACACAGTCCTGTGTAAATGGCATCCAAATAAGAAACAGAAACATTACTTATACCCAGAAAGGCTTCTTTGTGCCTGTTTATTATTGTCCTGAAATAAAACATACTGTTTTTTTTTTGTTTTTTTTTTTGCTTTTTGAGACAGGGTCTCGCTGTGCAGTTCAGGCTGGCCTTAAGCTTACTTTGTAGCCTAGGCTGGTCTCGAACTCGCAATGATCCTCCTGCCTCAGCCTCCCGAGGGCTGGGATTACAGGCGTGAGCCACCACACCCGGCAAATTTACTGTTTTTTTTTTTTGTTGCTGCCTCTGGGATGGAGCTCACAACCTACGTTTACAGAGTGGGGCCTTAGCCAACTGAGCTAAAGCAGGGAGCACAAAACATACTGTTAATTTTGCCTACTTTTGAACTATGAACAGACTCATACCTATTTATGGTCTTTAGTGCATGACTTATTTTGTTCAGCCTATTGTGACATTCATCCATATTGTTTCATGTGGTAGGATAAACAATATTTCTTGTACTTTTATTATTGCATTACTCTTTGCTTATTCATCAGGTAAATAATCTTGAGTTAATTTCAAAATCATGTTGTCCACAGAAGAAATGCAATTTGTGTGAAGTAGGATATTGATGACATTATCAGGGAGATTACTAGTATACAAAAGTGAATGGATTACCATGATGAATTGTTGCATAAAGCCTGTGTGTTGAATTTAGAATAGACAGCTACTATTAGAACAGACTACTTTATTACTTACTTTGTGCTTTTCTCTATTTTTTTGTTCTTTGTGACTTTTAAGAATTATGGTGAGACAACTCTTACTCTTTAAAAGAAATTTATTAACTTTTGGTCATCATAGTACAGTGGAGAGAGATTTGGAGTTGAATTTCAGCTTTATCAGTTGTTAAGTCTTGTGATCAAGTGAACCCTGGAGATGTTGCTTCTGTTAGTTTATAAGCATGTTCATTCTGTGTCTCAAGGTTGTTCAAAGATGAATAACAAATACATAAAAGTAACATAATTCCTGGAAAATACTGGCTTCAATAATTATTAGTTTTATTCTTTTGTTATGTGGTAAATACAGTAATATGTCAGTCTAGCAGTAGACCTTTGTTATCAAAACATTGGAGTGTTTTTGTAGTATACTTGCTTAAAGCCACAGGCTTCTGTGATACAATGAAATAGTTTTATCTTGAGTTCTAGAACTATATTAAAATGCTAAGCTAGAGACAATAATTACTTTTCCCTTCCCCAAACATTAAAAAATTATATTTTAAAAACATTTAACAGTATCATATTATACATACTATTCTGCATTTTCAATTTAGTGTTGTATTTTAGACTTTGATCTGTACTAGCACATAAAATTTAATTTAACTCATAAGTTTTAGCTTTGTGTAGTTATATCTAGAATTACTTTTCTGTTGAAGAATATGTAGATAATTTTGATTATTTTGCAAATAAACCTATATTTTTGTGTAAATTATATATGCTAGCCCAGGTTGCCATTGCTTGGTATCTGAGCCAAGGGATTTGGGTGCAAATAGAGTTAGGTGTTGATGGTACCATGCTGAACCCTTGTCAACTATTCACCCATTATAATACATCCTTTTTTATTGTTATAGATAGACAGACTGGGAAATTTTATTTCTTCACTATTTAAGTGTCCTGGCATAGTTTGAACACTCTTGTATTTGTCTATATGGATATGTTCTGATATTTTAAGTTTAATCTTTGCCTTTTTAAAAAAGTTCTGTAGAGTACCATTTATTATTTTATTTTACTTTATATTATTTTAGTCTTTTGGAGAGAGGGTTTCTCTATGAAGTTAAGGCTGGTCTTGAACTTACATTGTAGCCCAGGTTGGCCTCGAACTCTCAGTGATCCTCCTGCATTGGCCTAAAGTACCATTTATTGTATTAACGAGTTTCTCTTTTTTTCTTGATTTGCTCTGAGGGATTTGAGTAAGTCAGGAGTAGCAAACTATGATTTTGATGATCATAGGTTTTTTTTTTTAAACCTGTATTAGTCCGTTCATGTCTGTCATTTTTCTCATCTAGAACAACTTCCTGAGCTGTGGTCACACTTACGAGTTAGTACTCTGGTAAAAAAAAAAAATTGCTGTATCAGTCAGCTTAAATGTTGTATTCTGTGCCATTTATTTTACTATTTCTCAGAAGGGAGTTACCTATATTGGCTAGATAGGATCTCCTTGTGGAGTTGCTTTTTAGTACTTCCCTAAATTTATTGCCACTCCATTATCAGAGAAGGTTATAATGATTGTAAAGAAGGCAGCTAGCTATATATCTAAGATACATTATTTTGGATATCTTGAGAATGTAAAAATATGAGCTGGTCATTTGAGAGATGAAAATTAAAACAACACTGAGATTCCATCCCACTCCTGAAAGAATGACTGTTACTAAGAAATCAATAAATAACATGCTGGAGGGGCTGTGGGGAGAAAGGAACCCTTCTCCACTGTTGGTTGGAGTATAGACTGATGCAACCACTGTGGAAATTAGTGTGGAGAATCCTTAAACTAGGGTTGGCGGTCCCATTTGACCCAGCTATTCTCCTGCTGGGTATCTTCCCAAAAGAATTAAAAACATTGTACCTCAGCGGTATATGTGCACCCGTGTTTATAACAGCACAGTTTGTAATAATTTTGGAAACAACCAAAATGCCCATCAGCCATGGAGTGGATAAAAAGGATGTGTATTTTTTTTTTTTTTTTTGTCTGTTTGAGACAGGGTCTCTTTGTGCAGTTCAGGCTGGCCTTGAGCTTACTTTGTAGGCTAGGCTGGTCTCGAACTTGGAACGATCCTCCTGCCTCAGCCTCCCGAGGGTTGGAATTACAGGTGTGAGCCACCACGCCTGGCTAGAATGTGTATTTTTATACAGTGGAGTACTTCTCAGTTGTAAAGAAGGATAAACTCAAGGATTTTATAGGTAAATGTATACAGCTAGAAACTATACTCATAAGTGAGATTAAACCAGACTCATCTGTAAACATCATATTGTCTCCCTGGTGTGAGAAGATAAAAGAAATTTTATTTATATGAATGAGATATACTACTAATTTCTCTTAGTTCATTGAAAAGAAAGGTTTGTGCTAATATTGTTTGGACAGTTACATGCTGATAACTTGTACTCTGAGTAATTTAAAGACAACAATATACAATAATCATTGTTACCCTCTTCAAAAAAATATAAGCTAAATAAATAAAAATACAAATACTGGAGGAGAAATCAGTGTGACAAATGTGATCCTTGGTTTCTTATTCATTAATCATTCTTCCCTTCTAGAACTCATATTTGTTACATGTATTCAGGGGCCATGGTTGTCACAGTAATTTAACCACTGTGGCAACCCCACTTTCCTTTCTAGCATCTGGCTTAATAATGGTATTAAAATCAGTTTTAGTTTTTATAACTGTGTGGGTGTAAAATCCTTCATTTGTGGTCTTTAATTTGTATTTTTTTCTCATTCTGAATGAGGTATGGGGGCCAACTCATCAAATGTTTATGAAATACTTTTTTTTCTGTGATGTAGCTGATAGGACCATTTGTCACTTATTCTGCTTGGAAACTCTTAGTTCTTTTGTGCTGCTGTAAAAAGTACTGGAGATTGGACAGTTTACAAAAACCAGAAGTGTATTTCTTGTGCTTGGTTCTGGAGTCTAAGAAGTCCAAGATTAAGGTGCTAAAAAGTTCACTTACCTGGTGAAGTGTGTCCTGTAGATGAGAGGAACAAGGTGTCTTCACATGGCTGAAAGAAAGCAGAAGGGACAGAGTCATATGCTGGGTGAAGCTTCTTTTATGAAGCCTTTAATCCCATTTATGAATAGGAAACCCTCTAATTAACTTTTTTTTTTTTTTTGTTCCTCAGAGAGAGTCTTGCTTTGTAGTTCAGGCCAACCCTAAACTTTTTATGTACTCCAGGCTGGTATCAAACTTGCAGCGATCCTCATACCTCAGCCTCCTGAGTGCTGAATTAAGGTTGTGTGCTGCCACACCTGGCTGTCTTAACTCTTGAAAGCCCCAGCTCTAATGTCACATTAACCATTGTTTCAACACCTGACTTTTGGAGGGACACATTCAAATCATAGCAGTAAATTTAAAAAAATCAATTTGTAAGTTGCAGATTACCTTCTCTGATTTTGAGGTTTGTAATTTTCACCTTTTTTGGATGTTTTTAAAAAAGTCTTCATTATGGGCCGGGGGTTTAGTTTAGTGGCATAAGTGCCTGCTTGGCAAATGTGAGGTTGTGAGTTCGATCCCTGGCACACACAAAAAGTCTTCATTTTAATGTAAAGTTTATCAATCTTTTGTGATTTCGCTTGTACATTTTTGTAGATTTTTATGCAATTAGTTTGGTTTAAGGCGTTCCTTCAAAGTTGGGTAATAAAAATACCATAGAGTCTTGTTTTAAGCTATTATTGTCTTTTATTTCAGTCTTATTAGGAATGCTTTCTTTTAACATCACCAGTAGTGGCGTAAGTATAGAAATTCATTTTTCCCCACATATGAACAGTTTTTTCATCCTAATTTTTAAAAGTTCCTCAAAATGAATCTAGTCCTAGTGAAGTCCTGCAGTGTATTTGTCTATCTTTACTGTAATACTTCATTGACTTATTATAGCTTTAACTGTGACTTGATGTCTGCTATGGTGCATCCCTCCCACCCTGTATTTGCATATCTAGATAATTTTAAAATCTGGTAATCTGGTGCTGAGGTCATTGAGATGTTCTGAGCTCAAACACACACAGAACTTTTGGGTGGGGAGCATTGATACTTTTATGATATTGAACATCTATATGGTATAGACATAGTATCTCTAATAACTTAGGTTTTATTTAAAATAGTAAAATGGCTGGGCATGGTGGCTCACACCTGTAATCCCAGCACTCGGGAGGCTGAGGATCATTGTGAGTTTGAGATCAGCCTGGGCTACAAAGTGAGCTCAAGGCCAGCCTGAACTGCAGAGTGAGACCCTGTCTCAAAAAAAGACAAAAAAGACAAAAAAAAAAAAAAAAGTTGGGGCTGGGGATTTAGCCCAGTGGCATAAGCGCCTTCCTTTCAAACATGTGGTCATGAGTTCGAGCCTCAGTACTGATAAAAAATTAAAAATAGTAAAATGTTAAAATTTTCTTCATGTTGGTTTCAAGACATCTTTGATTAGATTTTAAAAATATGCCATATAATGAACTTTTTGATTTTAAATTACATTTTCAGGAGCTTTGCTGATGTATGGAAATAGAACAAAGTTTTTGTACACTAATCTACCTTGTAAAGCTTTGATTTTTCTCAATACTTTGCTGTTTATCTTTCTATGTCACCTACACATAGTGAGACTACAATTTCTTTTCAATCATTGCACCATTAACTTTTTTTCTTAGTGTACTAGCCAGGATCTGTTGGAAAGTGTTAATGATAATATTATTGACTGTGTCTGTCTTCTGAAGGAATACTTGGTATATTTCACCATTAAGATGTTTGAGCTGGGTTTGGTGGTACAGACCTGTAATCCCATCACTTTAGGAGGCTGAGGCAGGATGGTTGCAAGTTAAAGCCCAGTCTGGGTTATATAGTGAGTTCATGAGGACTTAGAAAGACTATCTCAAAATACCAAAAAAAAAAAAAAAAAAAAAAAAGACTGAGGATGTAACTTAGTGCCAAGACTGTGGGTCATGGAGGGAAAGTGTTTATTGTGTTGAAGATTTGGTTCAGTGGTAGACCATTCAGCCTCAGTATCACCACCAAAAAAGTTTGTTTTTTCTAGATAACCTTTGTCTGATTAGGCTTCTGATGTATGTGGTTTTTTGTTTTTTTTTTTTGTCTTTTTGAGACAGGTCTTGCTATGCAATTCAGGCTGGCCTTGAGTTCACTTTGTAGCCCAGGCTGGTCTCAAACTCCCAACAATCCTCCTGCCTCAGCCTCCCGAGTGCTGGGATTACAGGTGTGAACCACCACGCCCACCTTGATGTATGTGTTTTTATCAAATGGGACCTGATTTCTATACCTACCGAGATAGTTTTTTCTTCCTTCAATCTGTTGATGTGAATAATACCAATACATTTTTCTGGTAATAAACTGACATTGCATAAATTCAGCCTGGTCATTATATAGCTATGCTGGCCAGTACTAGTAACTACCAACCACATGTGGCAGTTTAAACTAGTGAAAATGAAACAAAGTAAAAAAAAATGCACTTACACCAACAACACTTGAAGTGCTAATTGTAGCTAGTGGCTGTAGTATCAGAAAGCACAAATTAAGAACATTTTTATTACTGTCCAAAGTCTTTTTTTTTTTTTTTTTTGAGTACCGGGGATCCAACTCATGACCTAGTGCTTGCTAGGCTGGCACTTAACGCTGCTGAGCTAAATCCCTAGTCCCAAAGTCATCTTATATCTTGGTGATATAGCTATCTTTTTAAATGCAGTGGTGATATTATTTGACTAATCCATGGGTGAGTTTTCATGTGAAAGTTATAGTCATTAATAGAGTGGGAAAGTACTTTGTTTTCTGGAGGAGTTTGTATAAAATGGAATTACTCTATTCTCTCAAAATTTGGAATAACTCCTCAAGCTTGGTATTTCTTTGTGAGAAGATTATAACATTCAGTTTCTTTAATGATTACTTGTCTACTGTGGTTTTTTTATTTCTCAAGTTTTAAAAACATTTTTTCTACAAGATTGTATCATCTGACATATCAAATTTATTGACATAAAGCAAGAGCCAGCAAACTTGCCTGCAAGACTGTTTGTCTCTTTTGTGTGTAAAATTTTACTTTAATACAGCCCTGTTCATTCAAATTGCCTGATTGTGTTAGTCCTATAAATGCAGAGATGAGTAGTTGTAACAGAAGGTATGAGGCACAAACCAAAAACATTAACTGCCTGATCTTGTAAGAAAAACCTTTCCAGTTCCTAGCTTAAAATATTCTTTGTCATTGTTTATACCCCTTTTTTTATTTATAAGATTAAATATTTGTTATTCATCAGTATCTCAGGAGCTATTAGGTATAGTCTTCTCTTTTATTTCTATACTTTAAAAAAACTCCTTATTTTCAAGTTCACTTTTGGTTTAATTTTTTTTCCCCTGCTTTACGTTTGATACTTAGCTTACTTTTAACCTGTTCTCTTCCATATGAACATTTCTATCTCTGAAGAGTCTTAACTGTACTACTTTCCCCAATTTCTACAAATCTTATATGTATTTATCACTCACTTCATTGAATTATTTTATTGTTTTGTGTGCTTTTTAATTTTTTTGGGAAGGAAGAGTCTTGGTGTGGTTCAAGCTGGCCTTGAGTTTAGTATGTAGCCCAGGCTGGCCTCAAATCCACAGTGATCCTCCTGCTTCAGCCTCTCAAGTGCTGGGGTTTCAGATGTGTGCTACCATGTCTGGCTTATTTGTGTGCTTTTACATTTCCAAACATGAATTATCTTTGTGTTTTCTATTTTAGGAAGATGAGGTGGGTAAAATTTGGATTGTTTTGAATTTGAGAAATGGATTATATAACATGTTTTTAGAAATCTTACATAGAAGATTGTGTAGGATGCAGGGTTCCACCAAAGATCAATAAATCACACTGTTAATTTTGAGTCATTTTTATCTTTTTTAGTTTTCTTAGTGTGTGATCAATAGTGGAAATAGTATGTTAAAATTTGTAGTATGTTGTTGGGGATGGCACTTTATTCTGCTCAGTTTGTCATTTTGTAATATAGTCACATTATTTAATGGTTTATATAAATTTAAATTGCTTTCTTAGTGATTTCATTGTTTTTGCTCATTTTGTGATGCCTTCTGTGTGTCTTGTAGTTATTTGTGTTTTTAAAATTTGTTTGATCTGATGAGAATGTAGGTACCCACTGTGCATGGTGGCACAAACCCTATAATTCCAGTACTCAGGAGAGACTGAGGCAAAAGTATCTTGAGTTTGAGCCCAGAGTGGGTAACTTACTGGCATCTTGTCTCTGAATTAATTTTATATAAAAAGGTCTAGGGATGTAGCTCAGTATTTGCTGTTTTTGTTTTTTTTTATTTAAGTTTTTTCTTTTTTCTTTCAAGTAGAAAAGTTATTAACCCACAGTTTCTTTCTTTTTATTTTTTTTTGTTACTCTTGAAATTCAAGCCTCTTTCAAAATGATGCAAAGGCCTTTTTACTCTGATTAATTTTTACCTCCTAACTTTGATGTTCATGTTGCCCAGCAGTTTATTTTGGTTTTCCCTTTGGTTTCTGTATTTAGCCTTCTTGTTAGGTAAAATAATTGCATATATAAATTTATAATTTTTTCTTTATTTTCACTTACTATCATTTAACAGTTTTCTTTCTCTCCTCCAATGTCTTCTCTTTTAAATTTCTCATCTGTTTGTCTGTTGATCCTATGTTTTATGTGATTTATTCAAATTATATATTTCTATAACTTTGTTGGCATGTTTAAATTGTTTACCCTGTCTATTGAAATTCTGAAATCAAGTTACTTTTCATCATTTTTTCTTTTTCATTTTCTCTGTTTATTTTCAGTAGTTTCTTGTTACTTATTGGTTTTATGATTGCATTTTAAAAGTTTCTTTTTTGTGTTTCATCTTTGTATTATATCTTGGCAGTGAAATTTCAGTATCTGAATTCAGTGGATGTGAACCTGTTTCTTGGTTGGTTTCTTTATGTGTTTGATGATCCTTGGAAGAACTCATGTTTTGTTGGCCCTACTATGTGGGAAATTCGGAAGCCTGAAATGAGGATTCATTTGCTGAGAAACAGGATTTGCTGTCTTTTTAAATTTTTTATTTATTTTATACAGGGTCTCACTGTAGTTTAGACTAGCTTTGAACTCACTATGTAACCTAGGCTGGCCTCAAAACTCATAGCGATCCTCCTGCCTTTGCCTCTTGAGTGCTGGAATCTATTTTGAGAACCTTCTAGGGTTGAAATTTAATTGGCACAATGCTGGTGTGGAAATTTGCTTTCTTGCATCTCTGTGTGCACACTGCTTAGTGCTCAGGTTTCACTTCAGTCTACTTTTGTGGTGGTTGAGGAAGATGGTAAGTGTGGAATTGAACGTGGTATGTGGGAAGCTACTAGTTTTTAAGTTGAGTGCTAGGTAGTGCTTTAAACATTTATAACTTTGAAATAAAGCCAAGAGATTAGGTGTGTTCCTATGGCAGCCCAGTCATACAACAGTATAAGCAGGTATGGCCTACTTTTGATGTTGCCATTTGGGAGCTTCCTGGTGCTGGGCAAATCTGCGAACTCTTCACTGCCACTTTTTCACTTGCTAAATAGAGGTGGTAATAAAAAGAGAGTCAATGATTTTCCTCATTTTCTTTTAGCAAATTCAGTGACTATTATGTAGGGTTTTTGTGGAATTCTTTTTGTGGTGATGGTAGTGATGGTGGTGGTACTGGGGATTTATTTTACACAGGCTGTTTACACTGATCTGTGTCTTCAGTCCTTTTAAAATTTTAGATAGGGTCTTTCTGAGTTACTCAGTTGCCCAGACTGGGCTCACATATGGGATCTTCCTGCCTCAGCCTTTTTGAATGCTTGGATTATGGGCATGTACCAGTGAGATTCTTGATGAAATAAAAAAGGAAAACAGTAATAAAACAACATCAAAGTACAGTCCATTGAAAATGAATATGTTAGGGTAAGGCAAATATGGCTCAGATTTGGAGTTTTCAAATACTGTTCTTTAACCAACTTAGAATATTAAAACAAACATTATTTCTTTTTTGGAGGCATGAACCTTTCTGGAGAATATGGGGAAAGCTCTGGAAACATGCATATTTTTCTGTGCACGCAAATTTGTATTTCTTCAGGTGGCTGTGTGAAGAAAAACCATTGGTACTGAAATGGTACACAAATGGTACTGACCTAGAGCCGTGGTTCTCAATCGGTGCTTATTTTGCCCAATAGGGGACACTTTAGATTGTCGCAGGTAGGGCTTTTGTAAATGTGCTATTAGTATTTAGTGGGCAGAAGTCAAAGATGCTACTTACTATCCTACAGTGTACTACTGGAGCACCCTGACCTTTACTCAACAAGGAATTCTGAGCAGAAACCTCAGCAGTGCTGAGACTGAGAAACTTTCTGATACGGAAGAAGAAATGAGTGGAATCCCTT
>PVLA01010424.1:0-63526 GCA_004027455.1 Hydrochoerus hydrochaeris | reverse complement strand
TTGATACCTATTGCCCTGAACCTGGGGCGCCTTCTGCTTGGAGTTGAGGTCAATTAACACCTATTGTTTGGGATTGTCCCTGCCTGGCCCTGGGCCTGGGGCGTTTCCTGCTTGGGGCTGGGGGTTGTTGCCAGGGTTGGCAAATATATATTCCAGCTTCTAAAAAATAAAGGCAGATTCAGATTCACTCACAGACTGGGGTGCAGTGTTTTCTGTCTCTCAATCGCCGACTCCCTGACTACCTTTGGGAAACCCTAGCCCTGCCGCAGCTGGACTCCGGCAAGTCAACCTTCAGGGGCCTTCACCAGGTTAGTGTGTGCTAGGCATAGGGGATCAGTTTGGGACAGCTTATTGGGTCCCAGCCAGGGGTGTGACCCAGGCCAAGCAAATCCCACAAACCTGCTCTGGGATGCGAGTAACCAACTGAAGTTACTGTTGTTCCTAGTTCAGGCTCCTCCTGCCCAATTCCAGTATGTTGCCCATTTGGTCACTCCCTTCCCATGGGGGGTCTTATTCCCAGCACTAACCACAAGTTAATGGAGGTCCCTTCACTGGCTCTGTTCTCTGTTGGGTTCACCATCCCCCAACTTCAGCACTACTGAGGCTCCTGTGAATTGCAGAGGGAGTGAGCTCAGGCAGCTCTGTGGGTCACTGTGGGTTGTGGTGGGGGCAATTTGGGCGGCTCAATGAGTTGCAACAAAAGCAAATGGTAGCCCCAAGACTGCAAGTTTGACCAGCTTTTTTCCTTTTAGTTTCTTCCTGTGTCAAGAGGATCCATCTTCCTCTGTCAGAATCTCTCCAGGATGTTTTATTCTGGCATATGAGTTGTTTCTCCATGGAGGCTTTGTATTTTGTTGCTCACTGATTGGCCATCTTTAGCACCTCCAAAGAATGTTTTTGTATAAACATTTTTCCTTTTCTTCTTTTTGCTTTCTATGTTTTTTGTTTTTTATTGTTGCTACCTTTGTCTAATTTTATTTACTTATTTTTTTATCTGCAGTTGGAAATTTTATCTCTTGCTCTTTATCCTTTCTCACATCTTTTCTCTTTTTAAATCTTAATTTTCCATTTTTCTCTTTTCCTGATTCCTCCATTTTTTTATTATTGCAACATTGTTACTATTTTTTACAATTATTAATTTTCAAAATTTGGCTTACTCTATATTTTTGCCCCTTTCTTTTCTATTGTTATTGGTGCTATAATTGTTGCTGGTTTTGTTTTGTTTTGTTTTGTTTTGTTTTACTTAAATGTCTAGCTTGTCTTTGTGGTGTGTTTATTACTGCAGTTTGTCCTGAAGAGCCCTACAGAGGATGCTGAGCAATACTGAGAGGATCAAACCCTGAAAGAATGCTGTTCAGTAAGAAGACCCTGACATAAAATAAATGTAGAAAAGATATATAGATAACAAATGGGCAGATCTCAACATAGAAACACAAGAAATACAATAAAATAAGGCAACATGACTCATAGAAAGGTTCAAAACTCTCCAGTAACTGAATCCAAAGATAATGGAAATTGATGAAATACCAAGGAATTCAAAAGATTGATTTTTAAAATGACCAATAACTTCAAAGAGGATACAACTAAGTAAACAACTGAATAAGTAAGAAATAAAATGCAGAATATGAAAAAGTAAGTTACCAAAAAGATAGAAATTCTGGAAAAGAAAAACAAAAATCTGTAAATGAAAAGTTTGACCTGACTACAGTGGTGCATACCTATAATCCTTGTACTCAGTAGGCTGAGACAGAAGGAGCTCTGTGAGTTCAAGGACAACCTGAGCTTCAAAGTGAATTCAAAGCTACCCTGAACTGTATAGTGGAACCTATCTCAAAAAGACATACACAAAGAAAAAAGAGAGACAGAGAGACAAAGAGAGAGAAATCTCAAGCCAATTTTTAAAAACTCAGGGAAAGCCTTACCAATAGACTAGTAAACCATAAGACAGAATTTCAGGGATTGAGGATAAGACTGATGAATTATCATATTCAGATAATAAAGAGAAAATTTAGAGACTATGAGCAAAGCATTCAGTAACTCTGTGACATGATTAGAAGACTAAACTTATGATTTTTGGTTTAGAAAAAGCCACCAAGATACAGGTAAATGGCAGATCTAGTCAGTGAAATAGTATCAGACAATCTGTAAAATCTTGAGAAAGATATACATACCCCAATACAGGGGGCATTTAGAACCCCAAATAAGCATGATCAGATGAGAACCTCCCCATGTCATACTATACTTAAAATGCCAAGAGCACAAAACAAGGAAAGAATATTGAAAGTTGCAAGAAAGAAATGTCAAGTCACTTATAAAGGCAAACTCATCAGAATAATTGTAGATTTCTTAGCAAAAACTCTAAAGGCTAGAAGGACATGGATTGATGTATTTCAGGCCCTGAAATAAAATAACAGCCAACATGAATCATTATATCCAGAAAAGCTATTCTACAGAATCAAGAGAGAAATATAAAGATAAATTTAAAGAAAGAAATTGATGAACACTAAGCCAACATTGCTTAAAGATCTTAAAGAGTCCAACAGAGAGAAGAGAAAAAGTAGACAAGTGAATGAGTATTGAGAAAGAAACAAACAGTAGAAAAACAAATAAACAAAAACAGGATTAGTTAATACCTTTCAATAATAACCTTGAATGTAAATAGTCTTAATTAAAAGGCACAGACTGGCAGATTGAATTTTTTTAAAAGAATCAACTCTTCACTGCCTAAAGAAACAAACTTTACAAGCAAAAATACATAAGACTGAAAGTGAAAGGGTGAGAAACTATATTACATGCAAATAGAATCCAAAGGCAAGTCAGGTAACTATAGTTTTATCTAACAAAGCAGATATAAAGCCAAGAGTAGAAATAGTAAACAAAATCACTATATTGCTATTAAAGACAGCAATACATGAAGAAGGTATCACAGTAAACGTATGCACACCAAATGTTGGTTTACTCAATTTCATAAAACAAACATTGTTTGACTTAAAGAGACAGAGAGACTTCAATACAATAATATTGGGTGAGTTTAATATTACAATCTGACCATTGTGGTCCAGGCAAAATAAATGAAAATGACACATCAGAGTTAAAATACATTATGGATCAAATGAAGTTAACAGACAGCTATAGAATATTCCATTCAACAACTGCAGAATACACATTATTTTTAGCAGTTCATGAAACTTTCTCCAAAATATATCACACTTTAAGTATAATTTCTTGAATCTTATATCATAATGGAATTAAACCATAAATCATCAGCAAGAGAAACTATTCAAACACATGGAGATTGAAAAATTTGCTTTTGAATAATTGGTGGGTTATTAAAGAAATCAAAGAGGAAACTTAATTCTTAGGATCAAATGAAAATGAGAACACAACATATCAGAATCTCTAAAATACACTTAACATAGGTTTAGGAGGGAATTTTATAACTATAAGTGCCTACATCAAAAATATCAGAGCTATTATATAAATAACCTAATGATATATATCAGAAGTCTTAGAAAAACAAAAACAAACTAAAGTCAAACCAAATAAAAATAAGGAAGATCAGAGCTGAAATTAATGAAATAATCTGAAAAATATGAACAATCAATGAAAAAAGGAGTTGGTTCCTTGGAAAAATAAGAAAGACTAGTAAATCATTAGTTAAACTAGCTGAAAGAAAAAGAATACCCAAATCAATACAATTAAAGATGAAAAAGAGGATACAATGGTGAATGCCACTGAATCCAGAGGACCACTAAGGACTATTTTGAAAATCTGCATTCCAAAAACTGTACTATCTGGAAAATATGGATAAATTCTTATGCACATACAAACTACCCAAATTGAAGTAGAAGGGTATAAAAAACCTAAACAGACCAATAACAAGCAATGAGATCAAAGCAGTAATTTAAAAAATCTTCCAACAAAGAAAACCCTAGAACCACATAGATTTATTGCTGAATTGTATGAGATCATTAAAGAAAGAAAAAATACCAATGCTTCTCAAATTATTTCATGAAATAGAAAAGGAAAAAATACTTTTGAACTTACTGCATAAGGTCAACATCATCCTGATACCAAAACTGAGTAAATAACACAACTGTTACCACCAAAAAATAAATAAATAAAACTATAGACCAGTTATCTTTGATGAATATAGACAAAAAAAATGTTTTATAAAATACTTCCAGGACACTGATGAGATCCACGTGAACAGCATGGAAAGCCCCACAGAACAGCCCCTCATTTCCCTCCTGCTGGGATCCAGTTGAACTGTGCAAGAAGATACAGAAACCAGTGGGAACATTAACCACACAATAAGACTCCCAGTCAAGGTGCACAGGATGAACAAGTGGACCAGCCTTGCTAAACTGTTAGAAGCAACAATAACAATATAAGCCAATATCTTGGTTACTTTTCTTTCATAGCTAAGACAAAATACTGGACACCCAAAATTAAGGAAGGATAGATTTATTTAGCTCACAGCTTATGGAAGTTTCAGTTCATAATCTGCTGGCTCCAAGGTAGGGTGGCAGGGCACAGGGGTACTGGTAGAAGATAGCAAAGCAGCAAGATCAATAGCAAGAGAATAGCAAGCTGTTTTTCCTCCTTTATTTTTTTTCTTTAAAATGTAGATGTTGGTGAGTCAAGAGAAGAATCTGAGAGTGGCCCCCGAGATCCTGCCATGGCCATGCTGGAACCCAGGAGGCTGCACAAAGAAGAAATTTACCTGCCCTGTTGGTGAACGCTTTCCTCCAGTGTGAGCCAGGAGCAGGCCCAGCTCTATCTTGTTCTGTTGTATTTTTACTACCTTCAGAATAAAATTTTTTAAAAGAATTATTTATAGTTTGAGTTTCTCATATAAGAGAAAAGATGCAATATGTAAAAAAAAAAAGTAGATGTTCATTCCTTTTTTTTTTTTAATTTGGTACAGAACTTCATAGCAGGTTACCAGAATAACAGTAATAGGTACCATAGTATATCTCATTTTCTTCACAATAGTTGTTCTTTCAATCAGGTATAGCAAAATCAAAGGAAATACAGAACATTATAGAACTTATCAAAACAAATATTGAGGAGAGCAATCCCATTAATCAGAACAAGGCAAAACAGTGATAAAAAATATTTGCCTTCAAAGAGATGGTAGAAGGAAATCCCCCTTATTTGCTATATTGCATATGGTCAACCTTCCAAGAGATGCTCAGATCTCTGGCTCCCACTTGCTAATGTAGGGGGATGAGATGTTTGATTCTCAGCCCAACTGAAGGTAGGCTCACAACTACTTACCAGGGTGGCAAGCTGGTTGCTTGATTTCCCAGCACCCTAAGTTCCAACATGGCATGGATCTCAGGAGATGTTGATGTTTCTCACCCTGGTGCAGCCGCAGCTTGCCATGCCACAGCCACTTACCATGGCTTACAAAGTGAAGATCCTGGCTCCCAGATGAGTCTCTTATTTAAACTTCTAAACTTCTCAAATTGACATAATGTATCAACCATAACAGCCAATAGGTGAACCATCATTGTGCTTGGGATCAAAGACACATAGAATAGAAGCAGGCAGGTGGGGCTTTCTCTCTCTCTCTTGTCTCTCTCTCTCTCTCTCTCTCTCTCTCTCTCTGCCTCTGTCACTGTTTCTCTCTCACTCTCTGACTCTCTCTGTCTCTATCTCTGTCTCTCTCCTCTTTTCTCTTTTTCTTTTTTCTTATCTTTTTCTCTTTTCTAAATGGCTGGGGAGAACTCCAGCACAGAAAACTAATTCCATCCCCCAAACCCAGATACCAAGTTCAGATAATCCTTAGCTTATTCCTTCATTCTTTCTCTTCTTCCTTCTTCTCCAGTGCCCCAAACTTGTGTGATTATCCTTTGTCCTCCAGCCTGGCTTCTGCTTTCTTTTCTGTTATCTTTGTTTTATCTACTATCTTTCTTAAATTTCCCCACAACAGGGTAAAACCACTCTATCAAGGGATAGATGTGCATATAAGCTCCCAATTTATGACTGGTTGTGTAATATAATTGTAGCTTTTGTTCCTACATTTAAAGGTACAAAATTAAGTTAATACAGTTTGCCACTTTCTAAATTGTGCTTGATGCTATTGTTATTGTTAATTATACTACTTTAGGATATATCTGTTTTAATCAGTTGTTCTCTGTAACAACACTAGGAAGTTCTGGGGTAATAACCTCACAACAGCTCAACAATGAAGAACTGGAGACTGAGCCAAACAGATGCCAACATCCCACTCTTAATTAATTGGGAAGGTAAGAACTTGGGAAAGATACAAACCAAGAACTCCTTATACAGAGAAGACATTCCTGAAGTACAGACTTTCCTAGAAAGACCTTGATACCAGTATTAAGCTGCTTACAACAAAAACTTATAAGGATCAACACAGAAAAAAATAAAAAATTTTTAAATAGAAAATGGCAAGACACAGAAGCAAAATGCAACCTCAGACCTCCAGCCCATCTAGAACAAGTCCAGGAGACAATGAGATAGAGGAAAATGGAAGCCACACATGACATTTCTGAAATGATAGCAACCAAAGTAAAGAAACAAATTTATGAGGTTATAGAGAAAATCAGATCACAAATAACTTCTCAGGTAAAAATAAAAGTCAATACTTATAAAGGAATTCTTCAGCAAATCTACAGTAGAGATAGATTTAAAATAGAAGATGATAAGAGGATGGAAACCATGAATAATTAATATATAAAAGAAACAGAATGCATGAAACAGATTCAAAAAGATATCCAATGGAATGAAAAATTCCACTGACATCTGGAAAAATGGCTTGAATGAAACTGAAGATAGACTTTCAGACCTTAAAGACAGGATCATGACTAGAGATCATGAAAGGAAAGATCTCTTGAAAATAACAAAAAATTAGGAAATAATGATTTGATAGCTGTAAGACAATGCAAAGAAAAATATATAAGAACAATTGGTGCCAATGAAAAAGCAGGAGTCAACACAAATGATATAAAAAACTATTTTTAGAAGTAATAGAAAATTTCCCAAGTATGGGAAAAGAATCTGACATACAGATAAATGAGACATATACAACTCTATTAGCCATAACAAAAATAAATGTACAAATAAATGTACAAATGTACAAATAAATGTACATCCAGACAAATGTACAATCAAGATCCCAGAAATTCAGCACGAAAAAAGAATATTAAAGCCTGTTAGAGAAAAATAAAAAATAACCTATAAAGGAAAGTCCATCAGAATCACAGCAGACTTCTCAATAGAAACCCTCAAGTCAAGAAGAGCTTGGAGTGAAGTATTTCAAGTTTTGAAAGAAAACACCTTCCAAACCAGAATGCTGAATGCTGCAAAACTTTCTTTCAAAATTAATGGAGAGCTGGACCTGGTGGCACACACCTGTAATCCCAGCACTCAGGAGGCTGAGCCAGGGGGATTGCTGTGAGTTCAAGGCCAGCCTGTCCTACATAGTGAAACTTTGTCTCAAAAAGACCAAAAAAAAAATAATGGAGAAAGAAGATATTTTCATAACAAAGAACTACTGAAGAAATTCAAGTCCATTAAACCAACACTAGCAAGAGTAATGAAACAGAGTCAAAGACAAAAATCACATGATAATTTCAACAGATACAGAAAAAGCTTTGGATAAAGTACAACACTAACTCATGATTAAAAAAAACCTACAGAAAATCAAAATAGATGATCTTTACTTCAATCTGATAAAAGCTATCTATGACAAACCAACAGCCAATATCATGCTAAATGAGCAAAATTTGAAAGCTTTCACTCTAAAATCAGGAACAAGACAAGGATATTCACTATCACAACTCTTATTCAATATAGTTCTGAAAACATTAGCCAGAGAAATTAGAAAATAGAGAGAAATAAAAGGTATAAGGATAGAAAATCAAATTGCCTTTATTTGCACATAACAGAAACTTATAATTAGAATACTGTAATACTTTTGGATATGATAAATTCAGCAAGTAGTAGGAAACAAAATCAACACTAAAAAATCAACAGCAAAATAAATAAATTGACAGCTTTATATATACCAACAATGAACTCACTGAAAAAAATCAGAAAAACAATTCCATTCAGAAATAGCTTTAAAAAATAAAATGAATACTAAGAATCAACCTTACTAAGGAGGTGAAAGATCTCTATGATGAAGTTATAGAAAACTAAAAAAAGAAATTGTAGAGGACACTACAATTTCAAGGTAACACACAGGCAAAGTTTTCTTGATGAGAACTCCAATAGCTCAGAAAATAATAGCAAGCTTCAGCAAGATACTAAAAAATTAAAAGACACTCCACATTTATAGATTGGAAAACTTAATCTTGTAAAAATAGCCACATTACCAAAAGTGACTGACAGATTCATAGTAAACCCTAATCAAAATATTAATGACATGCTTCACAGAACTAGAAAAAAATTCCAAGAATCCTAAGGAAGTATAAATATACAAAATAGCAAAACAATCCTGAGCAAAAAGAGCAATGCTGGAGCTATTAAATACCCACTTTCAAACTATACTATAGAGGCATAGTGACACAAATGGCATGGTGATGGCATAAAAAGGGACACAAAAAATCAAATGAACAGAATACAGTTCACAGAAATAGCTACAACAATCTGATTCCTGACAAAGGGACCAAAAACATTCATTGGAGAAATGACAACATCTTTAAGAAATGGTGCTGGGCAAGACTCACAACAGTTGAATCATGGAAATAGCCTACATAATAAGGAACAGATAAATTGGAGGGGGTAAAATGTGTGTGATCAATAGATATATAGATATTGAGATACATATACAAAATGTATATAACCTAGCCATAAAGGATAAATTCATGTCTAGGAAAATAGATGGATCTTGAGACTATAAAGCTAAGGAAACAAGTCAGTCACAAAATAGTAAATATTGCGTCATTTCTCAGAGAGACCCAAAATATAAATTATTTGAAGAGAAAAATAAAGAACCATGTTAAGAAATAGGGAGGTAGACTCTACAGAGATGGGAAAGGGATTTGGGAATGAAGGGAGCAGGGAGGGGATGGGGAAACAAAGGTGATTAAGATGGAGTCAGGGGGCCATGACTGTGCATGCTACAGCAACATCCCGGCACACAGGGTGGACTCCCAACTCTGCTTTCAGGCAGTAAGACCACACCTGCAACTGGGGCCAGCCTAAGAAGCAGGATAGGGACAGGCAGCCCTAACCAGGTCACACCCTGCAAACTCCAAGCAGTGAGCAGGGCCCAGAATCCAACCCCGGGCCAAGACCTGGTTGGCATCCCAGCTCATACGGCAAACTTAGAACTTCCCTCCCAGGGGAACCTTGGACTACTGCAGAGCAACTGTACTAAACTGAAGGGAGATCTCAGTAACTGCCTCACCCAAACAAAAGATCTCAGCAGGCCCCAGTCAGTGTGGTGAGTATACCCCTAAAATAGAGGTGTACAATGAGTAAATAGGGCCAGTAGTAAAGCCCCCTCCAACTAACTGTAGGCCTTGGTGAGTCTGACAAGAGTGTGGGTAACCCCCTCCTACACACAGAAAACCTCAGGCAGAGTGAAAATGGCAAAATGAAAAAGCAAAAAGCAACCTCAAACATTGAGTCCACCAAGAGCAAGTGCAGGAGACACTAAAATAGAGGACTTCAAAAGTAACACACCAGAAATCTCTGAAAAGATAGCAAGTGAAATAAAAAAAAACAAGTCCATGAGACTATAGAGGAAATTAAATTGGAATTACTCTCCCATGTAAAGACAGTAATAACATCTTAGTAAAGGAGTTACTGAGTGCAGCTAAAGAAGAAATAGAGAAAAAAATACAGGAGCATGGAACACTGATTTAAACCTTGAAGGAACAATATAGAAAGCATGCAGAATTAATGAAACAAACTCAAAGAGACATCCAAGAAACAAAACATTCTATTGAAAGTATGCAAATCTGCTTAAATGAAGCTGAGGATAGGATTTCAGACCTTGAGGACAGGATCACAGTTAGTGACCATGACAGGATAGAACTTTTAAAAATAACAAAGGAGAAGTCAAGATGGCCAATCAGTGAGCAACAAAATACAAAACCTCCTGGGAGAAACAACTCATATGCCAGAATAAAACACCCTGGAGAGATACAGAAAGAGGGAGATAGATCCTCTTGACATAGGAAGAAATTAAAATGTAAAAAAGCTCATCAAATACAATGGGACTACAACTAAAACAGCTAAAAATTACAGGACACAGTGTTTTTGTTTGCAGTGATCTGCCAAGTTTGCAACAGCCTGAATCTACACTGCCCAGCAGAGCCACTCAAACTCATTCCCCACTGCCACTTACAGGATATCTCTTAATGTCTGAAGTCGGGGGTTGGTGAGCCCAACAGAAAGTGAAGTCGGGGGTTGGTGAGCCCAACAGAAAGCAAAGCTGGAAAAGGGACCTTCATTAAACTACGGTCAGTGCTGGGAATGAGACCCACCCCCACGGGAAGGGTGCAACCAAATGGGTGACATGTTGGAATCAGACAAGTGGAGCCTGAACTGGGAGCAAGAGTGACTTCAGTTGATTCCTCCCTCTCCAGAGCAGATTCGTGGGATTTGCATGGACTGAGCCATGCCTCTGGTGGGGACCCAATGAGCCATCCCAAATCAATTCCCTGTGCCTAGCAAGCACTAACCGGGTGAAGGCACTTGAAGTTTGGCTGGCCCAGTGGGGAGGGGCAGCATATGCAGCTGCTGCTTACACCTCAGTGACAAGAGCAGGCAGAAGAGGGCAGAGGTCCCTCACCAGTCTGCTTCGGAGGAACCATGGCCAACAGGGAAGGGGGCTGGGACCTGCACTGTAACCTGTGTAGAGGAAGCCAGGACTATGACAGGAGAGAGAGGCAGGAGGAGGCCCCCAGCCCAGAACCCTGATCCAGGAGAGGGAAAAACAAGGGAGACTGAGGGCGGCAAACACGCAACATCAGACATGGCTTCAATGGACATTAAGAGATATCTTTGGAACCTTGTAGACAAGCTCAAAACTGAAATATTAAAACAGGTAAAGCAAGACATGAGTAGAGTAATAAAAGAAATGCTCTCAGGAAGCATCTCTCAGGATGATACAGATGGAAAAAGCGAGGAACACCAAAAAAGAAGAGAAACATTCAATAAAGAATATAAAGAAAATAGAGAATACATGAAACAGATTCAAAGAGACTACCAGGAAATTAAAAACTCCATTGAAACCTGGCAAAACTCCTTAAAAGAAACTAAGGATAGACTATCAAAACTTGAAGACAAGTTTGCAATATGTGATCATGAAAGGAAAGATCTCTTAAAAATAACAAGGAAACAGGCAGTAAAAATACAAAGGCTAGAAGATGACAAGAGAATCTACAATTTAATAATAAGAAACATGAATGAAGAAGCAGGAATACAAACAGGTGAATTACAAAGGCTATTCACAGAAATAATTAAGGAAAACTTCCCAAACATGGGAAAAGAAAATGACATTCGGTTATGTGAGGCATACAGAACTCCAGCCACCTACAACCAAAACAGATCTACACCCAGACATATAATAAACAAGATACCAGAAATTCAATATAAAAACAGAATATTAAAAGCCATCAGAGAAAAGAAACAGATGACCTATAAAGGTAAGCCCATCAGGATCACAGCTGACTTCTTGACACAGACCATCAGCTCAAGAAGAGCTTGGAGTGAAGTATTCCAAGCCCTGAAAGAAAATAACCTCCAGCCCAGATTGATGTACCCTGCAAAACTGTCACTAAAAGTTGATGGAGAATCAAGATGCTTCCATGACAAAGAGGAACTGGGGGAGTTTGTGACCACCAATCCAACCCTACAGAGAATACTGAAGGACATTCTAGAGAGAGAGAGAGAAAAAATACCAGGATTTTAGGAACAGTGGCAGAAAGGCCTCAATGAGTAGAGCAGGCAGTAGAATAAAGGAGAAAACTAGACAAACAAAGGCAGAAAAATAGCATAGCACAAATGAGGCAGAGAAGGATAACTAGAAACTCTAACATAGATGGCCTTGATATGCTATATTGTTAATAGTGCACCAGGATTTAAAACCCACGTTACTCACACTACTCTGCTTAGATGTATTATATTCTGTTCCAGTCATTCTACCTGTACTAGATTTGAGGGCACAGATAGTAATCCCAAAAATAACAGGATATAGTATGGTAATCATCCTTAATTTCCTATTAACTTAATCTAAATCTCTGTGTAAAACCTACACTGTTTTACCATGACTGATCATAATTGAATCTGGTTTGTTAGATCACTGTTTTGTATTGAAAGATTTTATTCAAAGCTGTTATGATGGATAGTATCAAGTCTGAGAGTATAGGAAACTGCACTGAAGATGACAAGATTCACTAGAATATCCACTCTGGTTTGATGATTACCTGCCTTTGAAGTTTTATACTGTCTACAATGTTTTAGTTTTACTAATATTGTTATGTACTGCTACATTCAATTATACTGCCATTTTCATTTATGCCTGATGATATAGACATTCTATTGAAGATAAGAAACAACACAGCAATCTTTGTAGATCACCTTATACTGTGCTTTTATATGACATTTTGGTTTCATGTTTTTATAGGAATTTGTTTTGTTTTGTCTTGCTATGTTTTGTTTTTCCCTCTAATACAGAAAGGATAGAAATACATGTAGAGATTCATGCATGCATTGCTGTTTACACTCTCACTTTTTGAATATCTGCTTTGTATGCTTTAATTTTGTAACTTGAATAACTATTTCTAAGAGGACAATATGTAATTTATCAATGAGTGATTTCTTATTGTTTATCTTTTTTTGAAATTCTGTATTATCTCTACCCTTTACATGCTTTTGTTTCTCTTTAAATAAAAAAATTTTAAAAAAAATAACAAAACAGCATGAAATGACAATCCATAAATTTCAAGATGATGGCAAGAGCTACAATATAAGATTAATGGGCATTAGTGAAGATGCAGGAGTCAACACAAGCAACATATATATTCACAGAAGTAATAACAGAAAATTTTCCAAACATGGGGAAAAAATCTGATATGCAGATAAGTGAGGCATATAGAATGCCAAACAGTCACAATCAACATAAATCCACACCCAGACACATAATAATTAAGATCTCAGACACACAGCATAAAAACAGAATACTAAAAGCTGTTAGAGAAAAGACACAACTCACCTATCAAGGAAAGTTCATTAGAATGATGGCAGACTTTTCAGCACAAACCCTCAAGTTGAGAAGAGCTTGGAGTGAAGTATTTCAAGCCCTGAAAGAAAACAACTTTCAGCCCAGAGTGATGTACCCAGCAAAATTTTCATTCAAATTTAATGGAGAAATAAGATAATTCCATGACAAAGAACATCTGAAGAAATTCACATCCACCAAACCAACCCTATAAAAAGTACTGAAAGATGTACTAGACAGTGACAAAAATGACCACAATCCCCAGAACAACAGAAAAAAACCACCAGGCAGGACAAGAAATTAACTTTAATTTTAAGGGGGAAAAGTAGGAAGCAAACAACTGGAACATAACATGGCAAAGTCAAGCCAGTATTTATCAGTGATATCCGTAAATGTAAATGGCCTCAATTCACCTATCAAAAGAAATAGATTGACAGAATGGATCAAGAAACATGATCCCACAATATGCTGTATCCAAGAAACACATCTGATCCAACAGGAAACTCATAGATTAAAAGTCAAAGGATGGAAAATAGTATTCCATGCAACAGGAACCCAGAAAAAAGCAGGGGTAACTATCCTATTTGCAGACAATGTGAACTTTAAGTCTCAAATGATTAAAAGAGATAAAGAAGGTCACTTCATACTCGTTAGTGGAAAAATTCAAGAGGAAGAACTAACAATTATAAATATATATGCACCAAACACAGGAGCACCCAACTATATAAGACAGATACTAATGGACATGAAAAACCAAATATACAAGAACACAGTTATAACAGGAGACCTTAACAGCCCATTGTCACAAAGAGACAGATCAACTAGACAAAAAGTCAGCAATTGGACTTAGTAGATGTTTACAGTGTTCCACCCAACCACATCAGAATGCACACTTTTCTCAGCTGCACATGGGACATTCTCCAAAATAGACCATATATTATCCCATAAAACATTCTTAAGTAAATGCAAAGGTATTGAAATCATACCATGCATAATATCTGACCATAGCACACTGAAATTGGAAATCAATGGCAAAAGAAATTGCAAAACCTGCATAAATACATGGAAATTAAATAACAACCTTTTGAACAACCAGTGGGCTACAGATGAAACTAAAGAAGAAATAAAGCAATGCCTACAATTCAATGAAAATACAGGAACAACATACTGTAATCTGTGGGATGCAATGAAAGCAGTCTTAAGCGGGAAATATGTAGCAATAAACTGTCATATCAAGAAAACAGAATGAGCACAAATAGACAACCTAATGTTCCATCTTAAGCTTCTAGAAAAAGAAGAGCAAGCTAAACCCAAAGCTCATAAAAGAGAGGAAATTGTAAAGATTAGAGCAGAAATCAATGCAATTGAAACTGAAAAAACAATACAAAGAATTAATGAATCAAAAAGCTGGTTTTTTGAGAGAATCAACAAAATTGACAAACCCCTAGCTAACCTTAAGAAAAAGAAACAAAAAACCCAAATTCATGCAATAAAGACTGAAAAGGGGGAAATTACTACAGATCCCATGGAAATTCAAAAGATCATGAATACCTACTTTGAAAATCTCTACTCACATAGAGTGGAAAACACATAGGAAATGGACAGATTTCTAGAAACATATAACCTACCAAAGCTCTACCTAGAAGGTATAGTGATTTTGAACAACCCAGTATCAGCTAGTGAAATTGAAAACGTAATTAAAAACTTAACAACAAAGAAAAGCCCAGGTCCTGATGGATTCACAGCTGAATTCTACAAGAAATTTAGAGAAGATTTGATGCCAGTACTCCTTAAACTCTTCAATGAAATTGAGAAGAAAGCAATCCTCCTTAAATCATTCCCGGAGGCAAGTATTACTCTCATACCAAAACCAGAGAAAGACCCAACAAAAAGGAGAACTATAGGCAAATCTCACTAATGCATATTGATGCCAAAATTCTCAATACAATACTGGCAAATAGAATGCAGCAAATCATCAAGAAGATTATACATCACGATGAAGTGGGGTTCATTCCAGGAATGCAGGGATGGTTTAACATACGCAAATCAATAAATGTGATACACCACATAAACAGAGCCAAAAACAAAAACCACATGTTCATCTCAATCGATGCAGAAAAAGTTTTTGATAAAGTCCAACACATGTTCATCATAAAAACTCTTCAGAAACTTTGAATATATGGTGTCTACCTCAAACTTATAAAGGCCATCTATGACAAACCAACAGCCAACATTATACTAAATGGACAAAAACTGAAAGCTTTCACTTTAAAATCAGGAACAAGACAAGGATGTCCACTATCAATATAGTTCTGGAAACACTAGCCAAGGCAATCAGACAAGAGAGAGAAATAAAAGAAATAGAGATAGGAAAGGAAGAAGTTAAACTATCACTATTTGCAAATGACATGATACTGTATATAGAAGACCCAAGAAACTCCACTAAAAGACTACCAGATGTAATAAACAAGTTCAGTAGTGTAGCTGGATACAAAGTCAATGCTCAAAAATCAATAGCATTCCTATACACAAACAAACAACTCACTGAGAGAGAAATTATGGAAATATTGCCCTTTACAATAACATCTAAACAATGAAGTACTTAGGAATCAACCTAACTAAAAATGTAAAAGATCTATATGCTGAAAATTATACTATGCTAAAAAAGGAGATTGAAGAGGATATTAGGAAATGGAAGGATATTCCTTGCTTTTGGCTAGGAATAACCAGCATTGTGAAAATGGCCGTACTCCCAAAATTGTTACACAGATTTAACGCAATCCCATTCAAAATACTTTTGACATACCTCACAGATCTAGAGAAAACACTCCTAAAATTCATTTGGAAACAGAAGAAACCTAGAATTGCAAAAACAATTCTGGGCAATAAAGGTAAGGCAGGAGGCATTACAATCCTGACTTGAAATTTGCTACAAAACAATGAAATAGACCTGAGGATCAATGGAACAGATTAGAAGATGCAGGCACAACTACAGAGATACTCAGCCACCTGATATTTGACAAAGGGGCCAAACATGTTCGCTGGAAGAAGGATAGCCTCTTTAATAAATGGTATTGGAAAAATTGACTCTCCACATGCCGAAGACTGAAACTAGATCGATGCCTATCACCATGCACACAACTGAGGTCTAAATGGATCAAAGATCTAAATATTATGACAGAAACACTAAATCTAGTGGAAGACAAGGTAGGTAGAAGTCTTAGAGGGGCAGGCAGAGAATTCATGAACAAAACACAAACTGCACAGGAAACACTTCAAAGAATCAACAACTGGGATCTCATATTATTGAAAAGTTTCTGCACTTCAAAAATAATCACCAACAAAGTGAAAGAAAACCCACAGAGTAAGAAAGAATTTTAGCCAGCAACCCTCAGATGAAGGACTTATATCCAGAACATATAAATAGTTGAAAAACATCAAGCCCCCCAAATTCAAAGACCCTCTTCAAAAATGGGCATGTGAGATGAACACAGAGTTCTCAGATGAAGATATACAAATGGCAAATAAATACATGAAGAAATGTTCACCATCACTGGTCCTTCAAGAAATGCAAATTAAAACAACATTGAGACTTCACCTCACTCCAGAAAGAATAGCTGCCATCAAGAAATCAACTGAAAACAAATGTTGGCGAGGCTGCAGAGAAAAAGGAACACTGCTCCACTGTTGGTGGAAGTGTAGACTGGTGCAACCACTATGGAAATCTACATGGAGAATTGTCAGAAGACTAGGATTGGAAGCTCCATTCAATCCAGCTATTCCCCTCATGGGTATTTTTCCAGAAGAACTAAAAAGTTCATATCACAGTGATATATGTACACCCATATTCATAGAAGCACAATTTGTAATAGCTAAATCTTGGAAACAACCAAGATGCCCATCAACAACAGAGTTGATGAAAAAGATGTGGCATTTTTATACAATGGAATATTACTCAGCTATAAAACGGATGATCTTGAGGCCTTCATATTGAAATGGAGACAACTTATGACTATCCTCATTAGTGAAATAAATAAGAATCATATTTATAAATATCACATTGTGTCTGTAATGTAAAGAGTAATAAGTACTATATAAGAGTAATAAAACCCCAAATGTGTAATTGCTATTGTAAAAAAGAGAGGAAAAGAAAGTGCTCTAAGGGATATAACTGCATGTATGTTTGAGTGTATAAATTAGAAGATCATATTGCTGAATCTTTGTTGGATCGTTGAGCAGAACTGTTTGCAGTCTCACTGTTTGAATGTCTATGATGTATCCATTAATTTTGTAACTTGAACAACTATATCCTAGATGACAATATGTAACTTATCATCTAGTGATTTTTCAGTGTTTTTTTCTCTTTTTTTTTTTAGAATTCTGCATTGTTGCTACCCTTTTTTCTGTTTTGCTTTTTTTCTCTTTGAATAATTTTTTTAAATGTGCAATTGCTATTGTAAAAAAGAGAGGAAATAGGAAGTGCTATAAAAGATATAACTGCATGTATATATAAGTGTGTAGGATTGATAACTATATTTTTAAGTTCTTGTTGGATTGTTGAACAGATCTGTTTGCAGTCTCACTGCCTAAATGTCCACTTTGTATGCTTTAATTTTGTAACTTGAACAACTATTTATAAAAGGACAATATGTATTGATCAACTAGTGATTTCTTACTGTTTATCTTTTTTTAAATTCTGTAATATTTCTACATATTTTCTGGGTTTTTTTTCTCTTTAAATAAATTTTTTTTAAAAAAGATGGAGTCAGGCATGGTGGCATATGCCTGTAATTCCAGCACTCAGGGAGGCTGAGGCAGAACGATTGCTGCAAGTTCAAGGCTACCCTGGGCTACAAAGTAAGTTCAAGGCTAGAAAGAACCGCATAGGAAAACCCTGACTCAAAAAGACCAAAAAAAAGATTCAGATGTATCAACTCCCAAGTTGAATGTATCACTATGTATTACAAACATATACTAATAAAAATAATTTTAAAAAGAAATGGTTCTGGGAACACTGGTTATCCATATGCAGAAGACTGAAACTAAATATCCCATCTCAACTTGCACAAAAACCAACTCCAAATGAAACAAGGACTAATATAACACCTGAAATTCTGAACGTACTAAAAGAAAACATAGAGGAAATATTTCAGGGTATAGACACAGGCAAAGATTTCCGACTAGGACTCCAATAGTTCAGAAAATAACAGCAAGAATCAGCAAGTGAGATTAAATCAAATTTAAAAGCTTCTACTCAACAAAGGAAAGAATTAAGAGTGAAAACACAGCCTATGAAATGGAAGGAAGTCATTGCCAGCTATTCTCTCGAGGACTAATTTTCAAAATATCACCAAAAAACTTAACTCCAAAACAACCAAAAAAACTGAACTCCAAAAATACAAATAGTCCAATTGATAAGTGGCAATAAATCTAATAAATACTTGTAAAAATAAATACAAATAGCCAGTAATTTTATCAAGAAAATATTCAACATCTTTAGCCATAAGGGAAATGAAAATCTAAACTACATTAAGATTCCATTTCATACCAGTAAGAATATCTATCATCAAGAATACAAAACATAATAAATGCTGGCAGGGAGGTAGGGGGAAATGTACCTGTATACACAGTTGATAGGAATGTAAATTAGTATAGCCACTATGGAAATCAGTGAGAGGTTCCTCAAAAACCTAAAAATAGAATTGCCACATGATCCAGCTGTAATTCTCACTGATATACACCTAAAGGAATTAAAGTCAGCATACTGTAGAGATACCTGCATACCCATGTTTATCCTGGCACAATTCCACCATGTGGAATAAGCCTAGGCTCCTTCCAGTGGATGAAAAGATATAGAAACTATTGTACATGTACACAATGAAGCCATCAAAAGGAGTAAAATCGTGTCATTTTCAAGAAAATGAATGGAGCTGCAGATTATCACATTAACTGAAATGAACCAGATTCAAAAAGATAAATATCACATAATTTCCCTAACATGTGACATTGAAGAGGAAAAAAATATAAAATGAATGTAAAAGTGATGCTACTAGACAAGAGAAAGGATTTGGGGAAGGCAGAAGTGGTAGTATGAGGAATGGATATGAAAATAATGTTATAGGTATATGTGAAAATTCCACAATGAAATTCAAGGTTTTGTAAACTTCATATGCACTAACAAAAACACAGGGAAAATATATTTAAGACTATCCAATTGGGAACCAAGAAGTTAAGTAACGGGGTAAACTTGGACAACTTTTACTCCTCCCATCCGCCTCCAATGCTTCATCACAGAACTCTCTAAGCCCCAAAACAGTTATCTAATCATGGAATCATCATCTCCATTGGGGCTGTCACAAATGAACTGCTTACTCTTTGCCAGGCCTTATAATACATGCTATGAGGATTGACCCCACTGAATCCTCTCAAGCAATCCTATGAGGTTGGAACTGTTAATTACTGTTGCTTCACAGATGAACAAACTGAAGATCAAAGTGGGGATGCGACTTGCCCAGGATCACATATTTGAACCTAGGTTTCTTGGGATTCCAAAACCTGTGTTTTGGCTGTATAGTTTTTTGCTTCCATCCCAATTGGTAATTTTCTTAGTTGTGTTTCCTGCCCTTTCCACAAATACCATCCTTAAGTTCTCTTCCGAGCACTGTCAACTTCCACCAGGCCTGGCCCTCACTCATTTCCAATCACACTTTATCCACCATAGCTTTGGAAATGAACTGTTACTAATGGCTAGTCATATGTCAGCCTAATGAATGGGATGCAGACTTCCATTAAAATAATGAAATTAGCCAGTTTTGAATTTGGTTACATCGCATGGCACACAGCCTCAAGTAATTACCACCCCACGCTCTTTCCCTTGAATTAAAGTCAGTTTATTTATTTAAGGTCTTTGGCTGGGCCATCTCTATTAAGCTCACATCATCTGTTTGGAGATGGATTTTTTTCTTTTGCTTGTTTGTTTAAATGATGATCAGACTGTTCCTCTGATTTAAAAAGTTATAAATGCAGTCAGAAATAGCTTCATAACTAGTGCAAAAGCAAAGAACATAAGCCAAAGAGTAATTTTTTGGAGACTTGGGTTTAGTTTGTTTGATTTTTTCTTTTTTTCTTTTTTTTTTTTTTTGCAAAGGATAGAAACAAGAAAGAAGGTGTTTGAGCTCCAGGAACTCCAATTATGCTGACATTTTTGCTGCAGAAATGCACCAAGATCCATTTTTCAGAGACCTAGTGAACTAGCTAATCAGATTTCCTTGGATAATTTGCTCCAAAGGTCAGCTGCCTTCAAAACACCCAACGTCTCATTATTTGGCGAAGGAGGCTGCACATGGACTGGAACTTAGAATTCAGCCTCCCATAGCCAGGAGGTGAATGCAAAATTGTTTTAGCCTGCTGCCTTGGCCTTGGCCAAAGATTCATCTAACTGTGAGATTAGCTACAGACAAAACTCACACCTAGATCTGTGAGGTGTCAGTCTCTAGGTGGTTCTCTCCAAGAAACACCAGAGACAGAAACTCATCTGAAGTTTGAATACCACTGGTAAATTTCAGGAGAGGATCTTGCAACTTAAAGGGTGGTTATAACACTAACCCAACTCTACCGAATCCCTGACCTATGTTCCTTAAAATACCAAGGTGGCAAAGCACAAGGAAAAACTGAGAAATTGTCAGAGACCAGAGGAGACTATGGAGACAGGAGACTAAAAGCCTCTCAAATCAACCAGACAGAAAACAACATTAACAGATAAAACGGTAAAATATCTTGGTGAAATCTGAAATTTGGTTAATAGGTTCCAAGTCTGGCATCTTAGTTGTGACAAATGCACTACAGTGATGTAGGGTGATAACCTGGGAAAAGGGAAACTGGCTGGGGATTTACAGAACTTCTCTCTACCAACACTGCAATTTTCTATAAATCAAATGTTAGTTCAAAATTCTTTAAAAATGCATAAGGCAGATGTGGTGGCTCAAGCCTGTAATCCCAGCACTTGGGAGGCTGAGGCAAGAAGATCGCCATAAGTTCGAGGCCAGCCTGAGCTACATAATGAGTTCAAAACTAGCTTGAACTACAGAGTGAGACTCTGTCTTTAAAAAAAAAAAAAAAAAAAAAGTATATACTGTTTTGGAAAAAAAACACTGTGTGTTATTTATAGTTTGGTTAAAGTAATCAAGCTTAAATTTATTATTAAAAAAATCTTGATACAGCAGACTAAAAACAAACCAGCAATTCCAGGAAGAAGAACAAAGCCATCTTTGCAGTTTTGCTTAAAAAAATTCTCCAGCCCTCTGAGATGGTAAAGCAAAAAGGTCACAAATTCAAGTTCAATCTATGTACCTTAGACATTTAGTGAGACTATCTCAAAATAAAACATTTTAAAAGGGCTGGGATCTTGCTCAAAGGCTGTGGGTTCAATCTCCAGTTCCCAGAGATAAAACCTGCTTATAAATCCTAACAAATACAAAAAGAAACAACAAAATATAAAACTAAAGCTAAGTTAAAATATGATGCATCTTCTCTATGGATGGAGATGAGAATTGAGTTTTCAGTGTTTACTCAACACTCCCACCTGGAAGGATCATAAATAACAACACAACCACAAAAGCAAGTGTCATTGGTTGAGTTCCCTCTAACACAGATCAATAAATACACCCCCCCTCCCTGAGCTCCAACCCTCAGTCTGATCCCCCCTCTTCCCTATGAGCCATCTCCTAGAAAGAGATATTTAGATGTAATACACCAAAGGTAAGTCAGGCATTACTCTTGAAAGTGACACCTCAGGTCAGCTGAGACCAGGTCCTTCTTCTTAAGGAGTTTTGGGAAACTTTCTGAAGGTGGCCTGAGCTGGGTCTTGAAAGAAGAATGGGAGGTAGTTGGATGAAAAAAAGGGAAGAATCGTTCAGAGAGGGGCCTAAGCATGCCCAGGTATCTAAATTACCAGACTTAGATGCATGTAGAGAAGTGGACGAAATTGAAATGGAAGGATTAGGAAGGGCTCCCGTGTGTGCTAAGGAATTAACATTAATCTGAAGGTGATAGGGACCTATAGGCAAGCATTTTAGAAAGATTCAATAGAGGGCAGTAGACGGGGTAGGGGGGGGCAAATACAGGGAGACCCCAGTCCAAGCCAAAGGCAGAGGGAGGGAGGGTTTCTCCAAGAATTCTGCAGGACCTGAGCCATGAGTTCTGAGGTCAGTTTCCCTTAGCTCTGAGCTCAGTACCCATCCCATCCCAGCTGGAAGATGTTCTCTGCTATCCTTCCAGTCTGTACTCCAAGTCCCCGTCTTGCATTAGGTACAGCTTGCCCCCTGCCCTCTGCCTGTGTTACACTGTATCTTGAATTATCAACCTACGGGTTTGTAACTTGCAAAAAACAAAAAGCCGAAAAACAACAGGGATTTATAGGTACCTAATGTCAATCATAGGTATCATGATATAAGTACTTGCAGCTAGGTATTGTGCCAGCCTTTAACCTGCAAAGGACGATATTACTATCCTCACTTCATAAAGGGAAAATTGAGACTCTAAGAAGTTATATAACCTCATCACATAGTAAATGGTGACAGGGATGGAATATGGATCCAAGAATGGCCCAATTCCAATCACTCTATGGCATTTCATTGTCTCACTTTCAATTTCTCTTTGTTCATTATATTATTACAAGTCCTTGTCCCTTGAAATCAAACACAAGTCCATACAGATGCAAAATATAATCTGGATAGCCACATTTAACTGCCCTTAAAATGCCTAATTTTCTCTAACAATCTTTGACATTTCACACTCCAGCCTTGGGGTGGCTGCTAACCCACAACACTGGTTTCAAATATTTCCCAGAGAACCAGTAGAACAAAGTAGTTTTACATTTAAAATCAGACTGAGGCTACTTTTCCTGAAAAACAATACAGATGAAGGGAGAGAGGGGCATTCAGAGAGTGTAACATTTCTAAAAGGGATCACAGAAAACTACCAACCGTGGTTGCTAATCCTGGAAAGGAACAGAGTAGCTAAGAAAACAGTAGAGTGGAAATTACCATTCACTATACAGCCTTTTGTACCTTTCAAATTTTGAGCCATGTGCAATACTTCTTTCAAATATATAAAACTAATTTTTAAAAAACCGTTTAAAAAATCCAGTACAGATATGAATGGGTGAGCAGAAAAAGTAATAAATCCTAAAAATAACAAATGTTCAGTAAGTTTTAAGCATTAAAAAAATTTGTTTGCTATTGATTTTTCTTTAAATCTTGGCACTAACTTCTGCTTGTCTGTATAAGAATCTAATGTAAAGTGTAACCAACTTAGCACATAATCAATTATAAAATTTGGTTAAATCAACCATGCCAATAACATTGTGGTGGTCTGCCAAATCATTTTGACTTCAAGGTTTGCCCACAAAGCCTCCTCAAGGACCTATCTTCAGGAGTGAGGGATGACAGGGCTGAGCCTGGCCTCATGACCCCACCCAGTTTTCTTTATTTCAGCTGTAACTCTTCTCCCTACAACAAAAATAGGTTCATTCTAGGCCTCTAAGCAATGTCCTCCATATCTCAAGGGAACATAAGCACGGGAAAGCTGATGAGACAAACGACTTCTCCAGCCACCAGAAAGAAATGGAAAGAACGAATTCATAGCCATAATTTATTCATTCTCTTTCCACTGGTACAGAAATAGAGCAAGGTTGCTTCAGAAATGGGCTTTTCAGCTTTTGCAAGGGCTCTGTATCCCAGAGAGGTGAGCAGCATTCACCAAGACCATACAGAGCCACAAATGGGTTGGTGGCTCCCAAGGCCTTCGTGGTCTAAAACAAATACAAAATATAGTTCCAAAAAGGTAGAGGCAGTGTTGACATACCAAATGCTCACACTAAGTGCCGAGTTATTTTCACGGAGGGGAGTAGGGACAGGTATGATATGTTCCTTCCAGTTCCTCTGGGTGTGGGGGGTGCAATTTTTAACTGCTGGTGATGTGGTAAGACTATCAGAGGTATGAGAAATCACTCTCTTAACTGTGGAATACAAGTCACGATTCTGTTCCTTCTGTGAACTTTGCAAAGCACACATTTCTCATCAAGAAAATGAAAACAGAGAAAAGTCCATCAACAGCGATGGCTTAATTGCGCCACCTTGTGGCGAGCTCTGCCCTCTTCCTTGCGTGTCCATGGGGCCCCACCCTGACCCAATGATGGACTCTGTCTAGAGTCCCAGGAACCAGTAAAGAAGGGATGGGGGCCCGACAGCGCATCCTACAGTCTGGAACAATTACAAAAGGCGTTACTTAAGGATGAAAAATGTGAGATGACTCCTGAAGGAATAGATATTCAGGCATCAGGGAACAGGATGTTTGGATGAGGCACGAAGCAGGGGCCTATCACACTTTGACTCTAGGAAGTAGGTGCTGGCTGGGGAGGGTCCTGTCCATGGCCCCTCGGGGTGTTCTGGGAGGCAGACAGCTAAAGACCATCGTAAGCCATCTTTAGACCAGCATCATGTGGAACCACACGCATGAATTAGCTCTTCTACCTAGAAGAAGGGATACGATGACCACCGACAGCTTACAGCTCAGGAAAGTGAGACTCACTCAATGAACTGCACAGCCAGGACTCGGACCTCACTCTCTGCCCAACTCCAAAGCATACTGTTCCTCTTTGTAAAGATGCTCTAGTTGACAGACCTCTGCTGTGGCTTGGGACAAAGACAACTGCCCTATAAGAAAGGGTTTGATTTCAACCTCAGTTATCAGCAAAACACCTGCTGGTGTAAAACTAGTGTCTCCTAAAGCCCTTTAGGTTTTTGTCCCAGACTCTCTTCTCAACTGGCCATCTAGTCACCAACTCTTTGAATGACTGGGAGACAGATGATGAACAATGGGCAAAAGTGATGGTTAATTTTATGTGTCAACCTGACTGGACTCAGAAATGCCTGGATAGCTTGTAAAAAAATTTATTGTTCAGTGTTTCTGGATAAGATTATCAATGAGCTTAGTAAAGATCAGCCTCCCCAATGTCTGTATACATCAGAGCTCTTGGACCACTGAATTTGAAGTAGGACCAAGACCATAAGCTTCCCTAATTTTCCAGGTTGAAGATGGCCAGCTGTAGAATTTCACAGCCTCTAAAATTGCATAAGAATTTTTCTATATATCTGGAGAGCACTGACTAGAATAGAAGGGTCCAAGTCCCAGCTATGCCTCTGAGTTGTTCAAATATGCCCAGAACTGAGTTCCTGACCTTTTCCTGTGCTGTTCCTTCTGTGCTGATTTCTTAGGTATCAAGTCTCCATCTCACTCGCCCTCTTCCAGCTACACTTTTCTCCTTGTCCTCCCTTGAACACAGGAGATTCTCACCTCAGGACCTTTGCACTAGCCATTCCTTCTGCCTGGATCTGCCCCAGATGTGCACGTGGGTCACTTCTCTACCTCCTTTAAGTCTTTGTACAATAAGGTCACCACCATTCCCAAGCCCTATACATGCTCTATGTTTCTCATAGCGTTTGCCATGTTTTGCAGACTATGTAACTTATTTTTATGGTTTGCTGTCTGCCTTTCCTTTCTAGAATAAAAATTCCTCCAAAGATTGGAAGAATCTAGGTAGTAACACTTTTCCAAACTACTTTAACTCTGATATATGTTTGAAATTTTTTGTAATAAAATGTTGGGATAATGTTTCCAAAGACTGCAATTTTATGTGCTTGGTTAGCTGATGTATTTCAGGTGTCTTTCTGTTCTCTGTTGCTGCAACAAAATATGTGCGAGCAAAGAATTGATACAAAAGTTCATTTGGCTCACAGTTCCAGAGCTTGGCAAATCCAAGTACAGGCTTCAAATGCAGATGCTCAGCATCTGGTGCTGTATTGTAACATGGCCAAGACATCACAAAACAACACAGAGCAAGTGTGCTAGCTCAGGTGATTCCCCCTCTTACAAAACCACTAATGCCATCCTGGGACCCACCCTTGTGACCTCATTTAATTTAATTATCTCCTAAATGTCTGATATCCAAACACCATTAGCATAATAACTGCAAATTGAGTTATGAACATGTGAGCTTCTAGGAAGCATATTCAAACCACAGCACCAAATGTCTGGAACAGAATCTGGCACATAGTACACATACAATAAATGTAATTGAAGGAAGGAGTTAATGAATAAGTAGGGTTACTTTAGGCAATTTATGTCATCTACCTCAACTTTCATATGTCAACTGCAAAGTGATCAAAATAGTAACTATTTTCATTCATTAGACAAATGTTCAGCATCTACTACATAGTGTAACTATGTTAGGAATGAGGGTCACAACTATGAGCAAAGGAGAACTGGTCCTTATGGAGCTTACAGACAGGACAGATAAGCATAACCATAGTTCCCTGTAATCCACAGTCACCCATCACTCTCCTAATGCCTTCATATTCCAACTCAGCCTTGGGAGTTCAGGAAAGACCCCTCAGCTGTGTGACATCTCAACAGGGTGCTGAAGGATGTGAAGGAAGATTCCTCAGTATCCATTCCCTACATTTCCCTTAGCAATTGAAACTTAATGTGCTGTCCCCCACCTCCACACTGAGGACAACATTGTGTCCAGCTCAGAACCTTTACCAGCATCTCTTGCAGCTAAGGCTGGCATCAGGCTTAGTTTTGGCTTATAAAAGAAGACAAAGTATGCCTTTAGCCTTTTAGTTCTTTGTCATTCCTCAGCTTCTGTGACACCTGACATAATGCAGAGAGGATAAAAAGGGGTTTTGGGGGGGTTGGCTTTTTTTTTTCAACAGTGAAGATGGAAACTGCATGGAAAAATAGGAAGATGAAAATCCTGGGGTCTTTGATAGCATTTTTGCCTCACTATACCAACCACAGCAGCACTACTGAGCTTATCATTATTCAAGCCAAATAAAGTCCTGCCTGTTGAAGAGATTATAGAAAGTCCTACTTTCAGTCAAGGGCAATCCTGCCACCCTTTCTAAGAGGCTTGTAGGGGTAGGGAACTACAGTAAAATGTCCTAAGCCCAGGGCACAGCATGTACAAAGGCCTAGCAAAGTCAATTCAGGCAATACAAGGAAATCCAGTGCAGCTGGAAGGAAGTGGATGAAAAGAAGGTGGGAAATGAAAAGTTTCTAAAAGCAAACAGGGATTCCCATCGACCAAGGTCCATACATCAAACTAGAGAAGCAGAAAAGAACCCTGGGAAGATGCTAAGAAAAATTAGAGTTAATTTATGTAAAGTGTCCAGTGTATAGTGGGTGCCCCCAAATGACAAGCACTATGAATGTTGCTTTCCCTCTGAATACATTCACACTTCTTCCAACAAAATGAAGATATATCCCCAAAACTACAAGTCCAGCCAAGGTCACACTAGAGGGAATACATGTGGTGAGATGAAGAAGGACGGTTAAACCAGTGTTTGCTTATTGCTTCCATCAGCAGAATCTCCAGGGGCCGGGCATTTAGCTCAGTGTCATAAGCACCTGCCTGGCAAGTGTGAGGTCTCAAGTTCGATCCCCAGTACCAAAAAAAAAAAAAAGTCTCCTACACCAGTGACTCTCACAGCGTTGGACCCAGGCACCTCTCTCAGTGGCCACACTAATCAGGGATGTCCAAGTTCATCTCACGAAACAGCAGAATCTCCAAAGCAAAGTGGCTGGGGCCTTTTGCCTTCCCTTCACATCCCTAGGCTGTTTCCAGCAGACAGTAGTGAGACCTAAATGAGGGTCTGATCAATGGAGGCCAGGCTGATATTGACAAAGCACTGTAGTTTCTGCAAATCACCCAGCACTCACAGATACTGAAGATTAATCTTTACAAATACAGGGCAAAAGGGGAGAAAAAAAACCAAGTCGATTCTGTTTCCAATTACTACTTTCTCCAGAAAGCACTGAAGAGTCAAAAGTTTAACTGATGTACATTAGACAGGGAGACAAATCCAGAAATATCACCCAATGACCTGGTAACTTCTAGAAGGTATTTTTCATGACAGTAGGTGGGCTTGCCTTTTCTAAATCAGGAAGGAGACAAGACGCCACTAAAAGGATGTTGGCTTGGCCCAGAGTACAAGTGCTAACCTCACCCAAAAAACTTATGCCTGAAAATCTGTCCTCAGTCTATGGCATGTTCTTAAAAACACATTTCCACTGATTTCCTGGTCATTTTTATTTTATGCTCTGTCTCTTTAGAAATCATACCAGCTATTCCTTCCTGGAACACGATGAGTTTTTCTATCTACAAAGAAATAACAACAAAAGGTCTTTTGTCTCCCTGGGTCTCCACTTTCACATCCAAAGAGTGGGTAGAACCCAAGATGTGGCATTTAGCAGGATTTCTCAACCATGGCACTACTGACATTTGGGGTTGAGTGATTTTCCATTGTGGGAGACTGGCCTGTCCACTATGGGATGTTCAATGACATCCCTGGGCTTTACTTACCAGGTGTCAGTAGCACCTGTCCAAATCCCTACTCCCAGTTGTAACCAAACCAATATGTCTCCAGGGATCAGCAACTATCCCGAGGGCCAAAAATGCTTGCAAAATGAGCAAATACACCACATAAATGGAATGTAGAAAACGATATTTGAAAAATCTTCCAAAAACTTCTGCTTCCTAGAAGCAGTAAAAATAAACATCTACACTTAATGCTTGTTATAACTTCTTCTTTTGTGTCTGTGTCACAGATCAAGAGGCAGAGTATACATAGTACAGATCACTTGGTTAGAAGATGCAGCTCTCTGGTGGCTTCTCGATAGTCCAAGTAATTTGTTTTCACAAGAAGCCCTGCCTTTCCATTTTGCACTGGGTTCTACAAATTATGGAGTGAGCCCTGCCCAAGGCATTTGTATTAGACTGAGCTTCCTGTCCCTGTTGGCATTTAGCAGTTTGACTTGATGCAAGGCTGTAAGAAACATTTCAATTCTCTGAGTTAAACAGAAGGGAAGGGATGGAAGTTCACTAGTCAGCTTTTTCATCTCTGGGTCAAAAAATCCAACACCCACAACTTAAAGGAGGAAACATTTAAATTGGGTTACAGTTTCCAGTGGATTTGGTCTATGGTTCACTGCCTCCAAAGCCGAATGGCAGGATAGAATGGTATGATAAAGGAAAGCTACTTACCTGATGTCACTTAGGAGGTACAGTGAAGAAGGAAGAGCAGAGGACACAAATACGCTCTTCAAGGTCATGCCTCCAGTGACCCCATCTCCTGACAACACACTGAGCTACCAGACTCATCAATGGATGAATCCACTTCATACACGAGCACAGCATCCCCATGACCCAATCACCTTCCATACATAAGACTTTTCAGGGGACATTTTAGATCAATGCCATAATCGAGGGAAATATTGTCTCTAAAACCTAAAGAGTTCTTCTGGGTATGTTGGCACACTTATAATACCTGCACTTGGGAGGGTGAGGCAGGAGCATTGTTCCAAGTTCAAGGTCAGCCTGGGTATACACTGAGTTCAAGGTCAGCCTGGACCACACAACAAGACTCAGTCTCATAAAAATAAATAAAGAAATAAATAACCTAAGGAATTTGGATTAAAAGTCATCTCTCATCTTAAGTGCAGAAAATGCACTGTAGAGACCCAAATAGATTGGATGACAAAACTCTGAAACTAGTCCAAGGGGATTAAGTGACAACAGCAAAATGAATACAAAAATATTTAAAGTATTTAAATTGTCTAACTTTTTCATTTTTACTTCAAGCTGAGTGGAGAAAAAAAATCCCATTACTTGAAAGGAATGAAAAAGAACAATGGGGGGCGGTACCAGGGATGGAACTCGTGCCCTTGCACTTGCCAGGCAGGCGCTTATGCCACTGAGCTAAATTCCTGGCCAAAGAGAACAATCTTTATAAAACTAAAATCACATCCCTGAATCCTCTACCTGCTTAATGTTATAGATTGTATGTAGATGCTCAAGTGGGCTTTTGAGAGTGACTGGATCATGGCTATGGGAGACTGGATTAGCTCACTGATTGTTTTAGCATAGTTCTGGGTGAGGGTGATGGGGTCACTGAAGAGCAAAGATTCAACCTGGGTGTGGATAGCACCAATCAATAGGTGTGTAGCCTGGATGAAATCAAAAGGCTCCCACTTTCCTGCCTGCCACATCACGAACCGTTTCACCTCCATCACACATCTCAGACATGCTGCCCTGCTTCAGAGCCAGCCAACTATGGACTAAAACCTCCACAAACTGTAAACTATAAACCTTTCCTCCTTTAACTTGTGGGTGATGGGCATTTTGTCCCAGCAACAAGAAAGTAACATAGGAACAGAGATTGACTGAGAATTTTCCTGTGTGAGAAGGAGAACCAAATCCCAGGGTAGAGATTGTGCTAGTGAGAATTCCCAGTCCAGTTCACACCAAAGAATTGGTTCAAACTGATTCATGTTTCTTATTTTTAATGTTTTTACTTTTACTTCTATAATTCTAAAAATATATGTAATGAAGCAAAGATCTAAACTATGACAAGAACTCTCTGGGTTGCATAAAGATGCCTTATATAATTAGCTATCAGGAAAATGAGGCAAAAGATACTCCTAAGGAGTTGACCACAGAATGACATGCTACCATCTAATATCATGCAGGCTACATCTACAATCTACAATCTACATCTACAATCCCTGATGTAGAAAGCAAAAAAGAAGCAGAGTGTGGCAAAAGTTTACTCCAAGCACTTGGCTGTGTGAATCCTGAAATCTAGCTGGAAAAGGAAGAGATGAAAATAAGAGGACCTGACAGAATCACAGAATGCAGGAAAAAAGTTCCAAAAGGCACCTCATTGGATGCAGGAAATAAGATGCATATTTTATCTAGAGAAAAAATATATGAAACAGTTTGCATCTTAGGGTTTGTTTTTTTTTTTAAATTAGGAGCTCCTTGTTCCAATGGGATCCTAGGGGAATAAAGGAATGGAAATTTGAAGGCAAAAATTGGAGAGAAACCTATAAAAGATAAAATGTTTTTGAGCCATACAAGGAAAGGGAGAGGAATAGAGTTTAGAAGAAAATAGAAGATTCCATAAGTCTACATGTACCAGAAAAGTATCTCCTCCAATGCATCCAATCTTCAATGGAGTCCCATCAACTTCCAAGCTGGGAGGAAATTCCTGTAGGCAATGAGGAGAGGCCAGGTTCTGTGTCTGAGAAGAACCCTCCCCAAATCAGCAGGAATTAATCTGAATAAACTTGTCTAGATCTTTGAGAAACAAGAGGATCCCAGTTAACATTTGGGTCACTCTCTTTGTCATAAAATTTGTGGTCAGAAATGTTTCTGAACTTGCCCAGAGACCATGGGGTCCTGGAGGACAGGAACATCTCTCAGCCACCACCACTTGTGGTGGTCTCTGTCACACATGGCCCACATTGAGATTTCCCAACAGACAATGCCTGCACCCAAAGTTTGGAGCAGAGCACACACTGGTGGCCTTTGCTTGAAGCAGGGCCCACTCTGCCTGCACTTGTGGCAGGTCAGAAGCACTAGGAAATTCATGTTCCCTAGGCTTAGGAGTCCTCTATCATTCAACAGAGGAATATATAAATACCCCAGAACTACCTCACCCCTCAGGCAGGATAGTTCTGGGATGCATGCTCAACAAGGGTCAGCTCTCCATTTAACCATTATTTCAGTTTCATAAACAATGTAATCAGTACCACTGAGAGCTAATAACTGGGTCAGAGGAAGACTATTCAGTGATCAATAAGTCCCTTCTTTGTGGAACTTACAAAGAGAATATTTAGGGAAATCCCCAAACACAGGTAAGGAATCAAAGCACCCATTCTCAGTTTTAATCATCTCCCTCTACAGGCTGATTGACAAAAGTAATTTTCTAAAATAGACCATTCAGAATCAGACATGGTGGCACTTACCGTTAATCCCAGCTATTTAGGAAGTTGAGGCAGGAGAATAGCAAGTTCAAGACCAGCTTGGGGAATTTAGTAAGACACTGACTCAAAATAAAAAATGAAAATAAAAGGGCTTCAGGTATAGTGGGCTTCTCTAACCCTGTGTGAAATTCATCCAGCAGGCAGCTCTGTCTCAGGAATTTGCTATTAGTCTGGCTGAAACACTTTCAGAACTGTCCTGAAACCCAAAGCTCTTCCTAACTGTGATGGGAAATGTTGAGTGTCACCTTATTTGGCCTGAGTGACACCTAAGAGATTAGTAAAGCACACCTCTGGGTGTTTCTGGGTGGGCTATGGGAATGCATTTTGTCTCCCTGCCTCCTCCTCTCAGCTCTTCCCCTGTACTGTTTCCTGGCTACCACGGAGTGAGCAACTTTGCCCCACCAAGTCCTTCTGCCATGATGTTTCTGCCTTAGACCAGATGGCCATGGATTGAAACCTCTGAAACTGAGTCAAAATAAATAAACCCTTTATCCTTTAAATCGTGTGTGTTAAGGTACTTTGTCCCAGTGGCAGGAAGCTAAAACACTAACCAACCTCCTTTCTTCTGCTCCCTCTCAGAGGTGTCCAAACTGCATACGGTGAAGGTTCGCCTTGTTCCTTCGCAGACATTCCCTTCAATCCACGTGGCACGCAGCTAATTCTGTTCTGCAGTCTGCTTCTCAGAACACCAGAACTTTACATACCATCTGAAGACAGCTACCATTTGGGGTGTATTTTCTTCTGACTTTTACTTCATGTACTTAAGTCACAGTTTTCATTTTGCTTTCTTTCAGCATTTTACATTATAGTGTATATGTTTTCTACTGTTATTATGTCTCATTCATAAATTTATACCAATCCATTACATGGAATTATCATGCACATTACCAATTCCCCTTTAGGTGGATATACAGGACTTGCTTTTTTTTTTTTTTCCTGACTAAGGGGCAGTAATCAACTTTGGGTACAGTGGTTCCCTCACCAGTAACATAGATTTCAGGGCCTCCTGGGACAGAAGAAAAAGCATTTCCCAGGTTCTGGTTCTGATTTTTCCACATTTTGGCTACAAACCCTAAACAAATCATTTCACTTTTCAGGGCTTATGTTCCCTTGCCCATCAAATGGTGATAATGTCAGAGGAGGATGCTTTGTGAATAGCAAATTTAATTCATGCCTTCATTTTCAAAAGATTTTGGTGTAAGGTATTTATGAAAGTAAAAAGTAAAACTTGAGTAATCAAAGAAGTTTAAGACACTGTGGTCTAAACAAAGTTAGCAGGATTTATCAGAACACTTATTAAGACAGGATACAGTCCTTGTGGGAGACGCCAATGGTGCTATCTTTGACCAGTAATGATTCTGTAACAGAATACATTAGGCTGGGTGGCTTATAAACAACAAAAAATGTGTTTCACACAATTCTAGAGACTGGAAGGTCCTAGATCGAAGTGAAGACAGCTTCAGTGTCTGGTGAAGGCTACTTCCAAGTTCATAGGTGGCTGTCTTTTCACTGTGTCCTCACAATGGAGAAAGGACTAGGGGCTCTCTGGGATATCTTTCAAAAGGGCACTGATCTCCTTCAATGATGGCTCCATCCTCATGACTTATCTCCAAACACTATTATATCAAGAATCAAGAACCAAGTTTCAACATATGGGAGCATACAAATATTCAGTCTCTAGCAAATATAAAGCATTTATCAAATCCTGATTGCCTATAATGTTGACAAATTCCTGAAAACCATGAGCAACTCAGCCATGAAATTCAAGCTCTTTCTTGCCTGAATGTCCAACTTGAAAAGTTCTCTAGACAAGATCAGGCACGTTCGGGGTGGTATGGCTGTAGACTGGAAAAGCTCTCTAGGAAGCAGTCAACAAACCTATTTTTCCTTTCCTCAGAACACATCCTAAAACATCCTGGACATCTTTGGATGTTGACACCATGCCTGCTCAGGATGTTAGGGTCAGCAGCAGTGAAAAGCTAAGCCCAACCCCCAGCACTTCACCATTATTGCACATTTTTGAACTTAGACACTGTCTAGAGAAAAGGCCGAGTTGGGAACATCTACTCTGCAAGGCTCAAGGGAGTTCATTTCACAGTGGTCCTGAATTTCCTCTACAAGAACCAGATGGAGATTGAAGATTTGAAGTGTCAGCTTCACAAAGAAACAAAATCCTTCCCCTTGTATAGCACCCAACATTCTGTGCCATCCAACTATCTGTACGACAAATACCAGATGTCTCCCATTGCCAAATAGCAATGGTTCCTACAGGCAGAAATAAAAAATAACTCAACTCACTGGGAAGTTGGAAAAAGACAATTATAAGTGCTTAATTTCTCTACTATTACAATAATGCTACATAACAAGAAGTCCCAAAACTTTGATGGCATAAAATAAGAAACATTTATGGTCAGGGATTTAGCTCAGCCACATAAGTGCCTACCCAGCAAGCATGAGGTTGAGAGTTCAATCCCTGGCACCAAAAAAAATTATAAAAAAGAAACATTTACTTTGCTGCTTATCAGCTGCCTGGTTCATCTGTTCCAGCTAGAATCATTCATAGGACTGCAAGCAGCTTCCAGTTAGCAAGATAGCTCCATGATCTTAGCCAGGATCTCTAATATACCTGGAGCTTCCTCTGGAACAATGAGTCCTCCCTTATATCCTCTTCCTGCAAAACATCCCATGATATCACATGGCACATCAGGGTTTCAAGAAAATAGAGAGAAGCACGAAAATTCTCTTGAGACCTAAGGTCCAAACTGACAAAACATCACCATGGCTCAAATCAAACTTCAAGGCCAGCTTGCATTCAAACAGTGAAGAAAATGGATCTTGTTAATAAGAGGAACTGCAGAGTTGTGTGCAAAGGGAATGGGTGCAGGCAGGGAATTATGGGGTCTGTTTGCATCCAACTTCCCACTCTGGAGCTTTGGGTCACCTACTTGCATAAATGGTCAAGGAACCAAACACAAGATGGAAAAACTATAATAAGGAGACTGCCATGTTCTGGAGTGGAGACCACTGATGAGAAACCCGTACTTCTAAAGCATCTGAAAGGAAATCCTACAGGTGCAACAATGAGGTAAGAATCACCATCGTCCCGTGATGGCCTGATACACCTTTCCATGTGACTCTGATAAAGCCCCCACATCTACAGTCACTGCCAGGAGCCTGCGCCGGGTCAGCAGCTGCCTGAGTCCTGGCTGCTCATGTAACCACAGTGAGCACAACACTCTCTGCTCTGCTTCCCCATCTGTTCCCCTTGGCCTTTCTTCTAATGGGTTATTTAACAGGAGTGGAAGCAATGCCTTTAGAAAAATAAAAAGCAACAGTACTAGTAATTTTTGAAAGTCTCCTTGAAATAGCATGAAGAACCCTGACAAAAGCAAAGCCAAAAGTAGCCAAAACATTCAGGTCCCTTCAACCACGCTGGCCAAGATGGCAGAGGATGCTCCGGGGAGAGAACAATGCCCAGGGCTCCCACATCAGGAGCCAAGGAGACCACAGGCCTCCCTTCCCCAGGAGCAAATTCCCTTACCCTCTCCCATGGACCTCGTCTCCTCCAACCCCACGCCCATTTATAACAACAAAACTAAAATATTTGGAAGAACGAGAGAAATAACTGTTTAAATAAAAATAATCTACTCCTAGCATTTATTCACCCTCCTCATCCTCTCCCTGCCCCCTTCCCAAAGATCTCTTCTATCATGTTTATTTTCTCATCTCTTCCACACACCACACAACTGGGTAAGTAAGTTCTGTGTGCAATCTTTTAACAGGGGTTATTCAATTTACTCAGGCCAATATGAATATTTCCCCCTGGTTTCCATGACAACCTCCCAGCTCATTCAGTCTTCATATAAATGAGTTATTGCTTTTACGTTTTCATACCCTAAGACAATAGGGAAATTAACATAATATGGTCACACTGAAAAAAAATATAATGAAAACAATCAAAATCCTCATATCCTCCCCAGAAATTCATAGATAGCATTTAGTGAAAGAGAACCAAAGAGAAACGAAGCCTTCCCATCTGACAACACTGTTAACGTTAGAGATTTTATTTCAGATGAATTCAAATGAAGCCAGATCATAATGGGCTTTTTTAAAAAGTGTATAGACAGAGAACCAAACAGCAAGGGAAACAGATGTAAGGGCAAATGCACTACCAGGTTATATGTCTTCCTAACGTGTCCATTATACTGTGCCTCCTTCCATCCACTCTAGCATTCCTGCCCCAGGACCTTCACACATGCTGTTCTCTATCCTTCCCCTGTTATTTTTACCAGGTATGCCTTACTCAGTTAATTCTTACTCATCCTCAGTCTCAGCTCAGAAAATTTACTTCCAAAGGAAAACAGGTTTTGCCACTCATCAAGACCAGGTTAATCTCTGCATTATGCATCTTCACAGTGTTCTACCTTGTCTGCTAAGTATCCTCAGAAGCAGATCCTAAGAGAAGGCAAACAGCTTATTTGGAAAGTGATTGTGGGAAACACTGGGACCAGTGGAGAGTGAGACAGAAGGGAGGAACCCAGCCAGTCATATTAGTAAACAGGTAGCCCACTGGAAACTCCTGCAAGACAGTTGAGGCACGGCTCAGCCTAGGCTGAGGAGGTGGGACAGCCGCCCTCAGTGGTGGCTAGGGAAGCCTCTCCTGGGTGCTCACTCTGCACTTCCAGCCTGCTCCACAGGGCCTGGCATGCTCTAGTGGCCAGGTGCTGGGTCAGGAATGCTGAGCACCAAGTGATATGGCCACACACCAACAGCACCTACCACTTCCTCCACTGCAAACAACAGGATTATCCCTGGAGACTGGAGATCGATGGAAGAGAAGACAAGAAGTTCAACCCCATGGCAGGCAAAAATGATGCGAGTCCACAGGGACACATGTATGCCCATGTTCATAGCAGCACAACTCACAGTCTTGAATGCGGCCTATACATCCACCAACAGACAGATTAAAAAATGTGATATTTATACACAGTGGAATATTACTCATCCATAAAGAAGAATAAATTTGAGTCATTGGGAAAAAATGGATGCACCTTGAGACAAGTCAGACCCACAAGCTTAAATACCACATGGTTTCTCTTATATGAGAAGCAAAGTATAAAATATTTGAAGAGAATAATAAAGGATGGATAGTAGGAAACAGGGAGATAAATCTTTTGAAAAGAGGAAGGCAATCTGGAGGTTGAAGGAGGAGGAAGGAAGAGGACAGGGAGGGGAAGTAAAAAGAATTAGGATATGCTGTGTACACAGGACAACTCCATGAATGTAATCATTATGTGCTGAAAACATGTACTAAAAAAAGAAATAATTAAAAATAAAGATAAAACCATCAGGAAAAAAGATAAGAGCCCAACTGAGGAGGATACATGAAAACAGAAGAAAATGATAAATTTGAAGACACCAAAGTCCTTGACTCTAGGCCAGGGTGATGGAATGGGCATCAGGGAGCGTGTTTTAGTCAAAGAGACCATGTAGAAGAGAGGTGTCCACAGTCCTTCCTGCCACCCTAGTAATTCCCTCATCATTCCTATGATGACCTGGGCTATGCCAGGTAGAAAGTCCAATTCAGGCAAATTCTAGTTCATATGCCAAAGGGGATCCATTCTTCACCCCAAGTGTAGGAGTGGCCATTCCCTCACTGAATTCAGGATGATCTCTCCCTCTGTTTGTTGAACTTAAGCTTCTTGACCACTGTTATTGGAGAAAGTAATTTAATTACCCATCGATAGAAAAATGGTTCATTAAACAATGCTATATCCATTCAATCAAATATTAGGCAGCCACTAAAAATTATGACTGCTTAGAGGTAAGTGTTCTTAATGACATTGTCTGTAACTGGATGACAGTAGTAAACATGAATCCTGCATGTGGAATATTGATTGTCTCATACGCTAAGAAGAAAGTTCAACGAAAGCAGAAATCTTTGGTTCAGGGCTCAGCACCTGGGACAGCGCCCAGCACAGTCTTATCCAGCACCCAACAAGGTAAAATTTGCAATATCTGTGTATGAGTTAAGATTCACTAGAGAAACAAGCCTACGTAAAATATATGTGATACATATAATACATAAATGATTTATAAGGGAGGCTTATCATGAACACCCACAGAATCAGGAGTGGAAGAACGCAAAAGGGCCACATAAAGTCTGAGAGCCGGAGGATCCAGGCAAAGATCAGTGGCAGGAAGCGGAAGCACCTGAGTTGGAAGGCTGAAGAGTCTGCACTGGAAGGCTGGAGACCCATGTCTAAAGGCGACAGTGAAGACCGGAGCTCCTCCCAAGAAGCACGAATGAGATTTCCTTCTCTTCCTTTTTATCCCACCCAGGATGCAAGTCTAGTGGTTGGTGCCACCGGGGCAGGTAGGTCTCCCTCTTCAGCAAGTCCATCACCCAGACACACCCAGTCAGCCAGGCAACAGGTGCTAAAACGATGCTAAATCAACCAGCCAGATTTTTCCTATTCAAGCTTCTACAATTAATTGTCATACCCTGACATCCAATCATCCTTCAAAAATATTTTTCTAAAATTTTTTAAAAAATGACTAAGGCTACCCTGGTATGAGTGAAGACTGGCCTCCATCATACCACATCTGTTCCCACAGGTACATTCTCCTGTAGCTGCTAGGAGGCTGGTGACATAGCTCAGAAGTATAGACTGGGTAAGCTTTGATCATTAAGAGACAGGCAGCAGGAGGGAGCTGGCAGATACATTACTCCAGCAGTATCCCATGAAACAAACTGTTCGGAGGGGGGTGTTTCATTTTGTTTTGTTTGCAAAACTGTTGCCTTTTTCATTTGCTTTCTCTCCTTCTCTCTGTCCTGCTTCCTTGGAACTGCGTGGCCCAATAAAGCATTAGTATGTTTGTATTAGGAGCTGTTTCTAGGCTAAGATGACCTCTCTCAAAATCCATGTCACCCAGTGTATCTCTAGAAGGATTCTGCCCTGACTTATTGCAGAATGCCATAGCTTAAAAAATACCTGTTTTTATTTTATCTGAAAGTTTTGAAAATCAGTAATTTAGGCAGGACCCAGCTGAGGAATTATTCTCTTCCACACAGGGACCACTGAGGTCACTGTTTGATATGCAGCTACTGTCTGGGCTGATCTGCAGGGTTCAGGACAGCTGCAGTGACTCAGTGAGTGTCCTCAAAGGGAAAGCTAGAGAGTGGACAGCTGGAAACTCAGTAGGGCCCCTCTCCCTCTCCACATTGTCTGGGGCTCCCTCCATGTGTCTCTCTAACAGGGTCTTCAGACATCTTACACGGGGACTCAGCATTTTAAGACTAAGAGTTCCCAAAGGCAAGAAGCAGCAACTGCCTGAAACTTTAAGATTACAATGAGAACCTTCATGGCAACACTTTCATAGTTCTCTAGCAGTCAGACCATCCCAGGTTGGCCAGGTTCAGAAGAAGGGGAAACAGTCTGCACTTCTCAATGCTGATGCATCCAAACATTAGTTGTCATCTTTAGCCAGCCACATGAGAAGCCTGGAAAGGGTGCAAGAGTAAAATACTAGAGTAGTAGAATCCAGAGAACCTGAGATTTGATGGATGCAATGGAGGCCAGTCTTTACCACCTCCCAAGGTGCAGTGAGTCATTTTTAAAGATTTTTAAAATTATTTACTTGTTTTTAAAAACAAATTTTGATTGAGTTTGAGGCATTTCAAATTGAAAATTAAATGTAAAACATTTTCCTTTATGGGTGCTGGGTGTTTTGGACCAAGCACCGGCCTGGGTGCTATCCCCTCTGGCTGTAACTCTCCATGTGCATGGATTCCCTTTTTCAAATACAAACTAGGGAAGGAGAGAAGGGCAGGAAGAGAGATCATGTCAATAAACTGGGTCCTCATCTTGCATGGCAGAGAGTCAATAGAAAATGTCTTAAATTGACAAATCAAGAAACAGCTGCATAAGCATCTTATTTGGAGTTACAGAGATAAACACTGGAAGACCTAAAATTGGAAACACCATTTCCAGCAGTTGCTTGTAGGAAGCAGAGCCTGGGGAGGGGAGAAAAGCCAAGGTTCTTGCTTTTCTTATAAATTCTTCTGTGCTATTACTGTGTACTATGTGCACATATTACTTTGATGGAAAAAATCAATAGGGAAAAAAATAAGAAAAAAGTACTGAAGGTTATTTTTTAAATGAGGTAATTAAACCTGTAAAAATTTCATCTCACTAATTTAAAAAATAGTATCAGCTTACAAAACTATATTCATAATATGGTTGTAAGTACATTTAATAAAAAGAGAAAAAACAGATATGGAAAAAGAGAAGCTCTAAAGAAATGTACTAACAAGAGATAGTGGGTGGGTTTCTCTTCTCTACTAAGTCTCCCAAATTTCATCAATGTGATTCTCTTACTTTAATAATGAAAAGAAATGAATCTACTACATTAAATAAATGAACAGAGCAATAATTAAATAAAGACGCCTGAAGACTGCAAAGACATGCTGGTTACTACACTAGAAGTGTAATCTAATTCCCTGAATTCCCATCTCATTTTCAGAGGGTAAGGAGGAAGGTTCTGTTCATAGGTTCTGAAAAATTCGATTCAGTCGTGCCAGATTTGGTTATAAAATCATCCCAGAAAGAATATATTCTATCTCACTTTAATTCAGCTCAGTGAGAACTTTTATAACTCCAGCAATTCTGTTCTGAATCTAGAATGCCCATTTAGCTACAAAATAAACTTTTATTGAGTACCTACTATGTGCCAGACAAAATGCTAGGTGCTACAGTCACAACGTCAGACAAAGTGTCAGTTCTTTGGAGGTATATACTAGTGGCTAAGACACGGTAATGTGGTCTACTAGGTGTTTTAATTGGGGAAAGTAAGGGGACATGAGAGGAGATAACTAGCCTGAAGCACTTCCTGGAAGAGGTCCAATCTGAGATCAAATTCAAAGGATGAACCAGAACAGAGCAAGCTAAAGGGATAAAATGTTTCTAGCACAGAAAATAAAATATGTAAATACTCAGAGTCAAGAAAGAAGATGGAGAATTCGAGGAACCAAGTGTGGCAAAAAGATGTTCCGGGATCAGAAGATTTCAACCTCTACTCACTTGGGACTCGGGGGCTGGATCAGGTGAACTGGAACCTCAGCCCTGCTCTGTGAACTCAGCAAGGTATTTTGCCTTACTGTGCCTCAGTTTCCATATCTGTAAGATGGAATAGAGATAGAAGTTCTATCTTAAGAGTTACAAGAATTCAATGGGGCAAGGTGTGCTTTGGTTTCCAGTATTGTTCCATAACTGCCAGTAATGATAATAGCTTTTGTTGAGCCCTCACTTTGTGCAAAGCCAGTGACAGGGAACTTGTGTCCGTAATATAAACACAGTTATCTCATTTCATTCTTGCATCAATGCCCTAGGACCACTTTTATCAACGTCTCATTTTACAGACAAAGAAAACTGAAGCAAGGGGAGCTTTATGACCTTAAAGGGGTTCCTGGTGCCTCAACAAATCCCTTTTACCAGCTGACCCATCTATCTTGGTTACTTTTCTCTCATTGCTGGGACAAAATACCCAACCCTCAAAATTAGGGAAGGAAAGGTTTATTTAGTTTACAGTTCATGGAGGTTTCAGTCCATACTCAGCTGGCTCTAAGGCAGGGTGGTATGGCTGAGGGGCAGCCGTTCATGGAGGCTGCAAGAGACAAGAGTAAAAAGGGCAAAGCATACCTCCTTCCCTCCCCTATATTGTATGCCAGCTATGTAGCCCTGGGCAAGTGCAGCACTCACACAACCAATCACAACACTAGACAACAAACCAATCGCAAACACTAGACTCAGCCGCCTCCAAAAGGCCCACCCCCCATTGACCACATGAGGCTTTGAGGGGTCAACCAGACACAAACCATAACATCATCCTTTGCCAGTCTATTCCTTATGGTTCACAGTGACCTTTTCTCTAGAGAATTCCCCTAGGGTAGCATGAACTATTTCACCAGGTGAGTCATCCCATCCCATCCCATCCCATCCCATCCCATTCCATTCCATCCAAGAGATGGTAGAAGTCTGGGGAAGGATGGTCTAGGAGTCCAGGCTTCTTGTTTCAAGGCCAAGAGACCTTTATGACATGGGACATTCCAGAGCTCCATGTGAGATCTGACAAAGGCTAGACTTGGCCCACCCCTGGCCTAGACCTTTTCCTGCTTGGCTCTTTGCCCTTCCCATCCTCCAGTCCTCACTTCCCTGCTTCTAAAATCCCCCTAAATAAAACACACTGGTCCTATATCTTGTCTCAGTCCTCCAAGGAGCCCAACCTAAGTCACATGACTCCCGGGGATTCAAAGCAAGCATTCTTGTCCTGAAGACCATGTGTTGGGCCATCAAGCTGTGCAACGCCCACTTCTGAGTGCACCATGGTACCAAACAACAGTTTCTGAATCTGACCCCCTGCCAAGTCCTGGCCCACTGTTGGGGAACCAGACACCATGTCAGACCAGAGGAAGGAATCCAAAGGAAAGGACTGGAGGGCATTTGGCAAATCCTAGCACAACCTGCTCTACTCTAACAGAAGTGTTGCAAAATGCACCCACTCAGGTGTATTAAGAAGAGTAGCACAGAAGGGTTAGTCTTTCTACCCCTGGCCTGGAAGTAGAAGGAAGGAAGGGAGAGTGAAAAGAACATAGGCTTTAGATCTGCCAGCTGGTAGGAGTCAAATGCCTGACACTGTATCCACCATATGCAGCTATTCTCTTTTTCTGGTTCAAGGCCACCCAGTCCTTTCATGACAAAGCTTGGAGCCTTCTCACTTCCCATAATCTAAGAATTTATACAAAAGGAAAACAACCCCCTGCCTTCCCTACTCCCCCCTCTTACAGTGTACCTCCCAGTTATTCAATGCAAGAGACTTAACCCAGCTAAAATTATTCAAAATCAACCTTGAGATCAGGGACAAATTATTACAGCAGTCAGCGACTGGCAAATGCAACCTAAATGCCCTAGGTAGCATTAGAGCCATCCACATTGACAGGAAGAGTCAATGTGCATCTTGGAAATTTCTGGGGAAAAAAAAATTAAAGGTCACAGCATTTGTAGGCAGAATGGATTTTTCTGAGACCATAACAAACAGACTGCCTAAATTGCAAAGATTCCAGTCTTGACAGCTCCTGGGGGGTCCTGGGTGAATAAAACACCACCTTCAACTCATGTACTTAGTAGCTTCTCCCACACCAGCAGGCCCTCCCACAGCCCATTCTCTTGGAAATCCACAATAAGTCTGTGACTATGTACCAACCAGCTGGGAAAGCCAGGCTGAGGCCAGGCAGGAGACCCAGGGGTTGATGAAACAAAGAAGACGTATAGGTACAAGGCAGTAAGATGAGTTTGAACATTTCAGTGGGGAGGGAGATTTGAACCAAAGCAGGAAGACCAGTCTAGAAGGAAAGAGTAGGGTCATGACTGGGAAGGATACTGGCTTGAGGAACATAGGGTAAGGGGCAGCAGAGAACAGCCTAGTGAGACATCTAATCGTATGGGTTGTCTGTTTTTGTTGTAAGAATCATATTAATATTCATAAAAACAACTCACATTTTTGAGTTTTCAAGAGCCAGGAACTGTGCCACACACTGACATGTATTCTCTCACTTAGACCTCATGATGCAATTTGAAGTGGGTACTTGTTTGTTTCATGCCCATTTCACAGAGAAGGAACCTGAAGCACAGTCCTGAAGGATCTTTAAGATAATCCAGATAATCAAGAAAACTCAGGAAATTGGTGGCTATAAAGTTCAAGACTTTGTCCCTTGTCCATGTCACTTTATTATAGGACAAGTGCTCTGTGCATGTTTAACTCAAGTAAACAGTAAGAGTTAATACTCCACTTAAGCTAGACATTTTTGTCCCAGTTTTTAAACAAGGAATTTAACATGTAGTAAATTAAGGAGCACAAAGGAATTCTTCACTGAAGCTGAGTTCATGGGAGCAAAGAATACAAATATATCTGCAGATGATGAAATGTAAGATACTGACATATGTACATATTCAGCAAACACCTACCCCATCCCCTCTACCACATACCTCCCTACGCATTAGGTTTAGGGCTGGTTCTGGCCAGGAGACAGGGCAGACATGGCAGTATACCAATTCCCAGTTTGTAAGCATCAGATATTTCACCTCTGAGAGCTGCCAATCTTCATTATTTCCTCAGTCTTGGTCTCAGAAGTAAACACAAAGATCAGACCTAACCTTGACTTCCAGTCTAAAACAGTCTCCCAGCCAAAGCATATACCTACAAGCAAGACATAAATACCTATTTTTTTGTAACCCACTTATGTGTTGCTAGTTACATAGGTATAGATGACTGATATATTTATGCATGGTGATATGTGCTAATGATACAGGGTACATACCTGAGAGATATATGTGCACATATAGAAACTGTATTTCCATATGCGGGAGGTAGCATAGAACAACAGTGTGGGATGTGGAAAAAGAACAAAGTTTGCATCCTTGACACATATTGGCTGTGTGTTTGCGTAGAACCTATTTGGCCTCTCTGAGCCTATTTCATCCTTCGTAACAAGAAAATAAAAACAACACCTATCTCATGCAGTTGTTTTAAGATTTAAGAGAAATACACATAACAGGTTTAGCATAGAAACTAACACACACTCACTAGTTTATTCCTTCAACAGATAATTTCTGGATAGCTACATTTGCCAGGGCTTCTTTCTGGTGCCCAGAGTATGCTCACTAACTGTGGAAAACAGAGGAAAGAAAGCAGTGCAGGAGAGCTGCTGGCCCGGATGTGAAGTTCTGGGCACAGTCACTGGCACATAGCAAGGGCTCAGTAAATGCTGACTACATTATTCTCAGAAGGATTAATATACAAGAATGAGAGAGTCAGCTGAAAATGAGAAGAAATTAGTCTCTGCAGCAGACCTCTGTCCTGGGAGCCCTAGGTGAACCAAGATCAAAGATGTTCCCTAGGCGAATCTGCTGCCAGCACTCAGAGCTGACACCAGCCCTGCCGATCCACTGTAGGGCTGAAGACAGACAGGCCATCCAGACATGCCAGCTCTGCTTCTCTATGAAAGAAGGCAGCTCCTGGGGCTGAGCCATGCTGCAAACCCACTGATCACATCAAACATGCCTGCCAAGGAAGCCAGCCAGAGCTCAGAAGCCGGAGGCAAGGTCAGCTGAGGGCAGCTCTGACAGGTGTTAGGGAGTCAGTGAAGCCTTCCAGGGCGCTGAGCTGAGAAACACACAGCACTTTGAAAATACACCGAATGTGCTGCTCTGGACCACCTCCTGGTTTGGGATCCTAATTGGCTTGTTTTCCCATCTCCTGAGAAACAGCTGAAAGCTCCTGAGAAAACACTGCCTTGCAGTGAAAAGTGTGGTATTTACAGCAAGATTATCCAGGTTTCCATCCTGATTCTGTCCTTCAGCGGGGCACGGAACCCAGAGCTCCCCCTCAAACCCCACTTCATAGGAGGTCTGAGTCAGATAATCCTGGGATGTCTCAGGTGAAGGCTTAGCTCAGTGTCTGGCATGAGACACTCATAAATACAACTCACTTTTCAAATAAGGACACCCAGACAGCTTAAATGACTCATTCAAGGCCAATCGGGCACTCTTACCTTGGCACAAAATCTTAGGACTGTTTTTCTCTCCATCACACAATGTTCAATGGTTATATTCCTCCAACTTCAAAAATCCTCTAAGAACAAATGCTGACCCATCTGGACACTTAAGACTTTAACTCATGGACCTAACTCATAAATATTTTCAGAAAATGCAAAACTTGGCAGTGCCCTTGAGCACTATGAATAATAGTCATTGTAGACAAACCATAGACTGGTGTGTGGCTCCTATACCAATAGTGATTAGCACATAGTAGAAACTCAGCACATTGAATATGGTGATCAAGTCACAAACTCAGATGCCCAGAACGTGGAATCCATTAGGCTGACCAGGCATAGCAGAGTGAGCACTGAAAGCCCCTCATTCTGTGAATTGCTAGTCCTGAGAAAACCTGGGTTGCTGTAACATAACTGAATGAAGCAGTCAAAAGCCACATGTGTTTTTTCCAGAAAGCTGTATCTGACTTTGATTTTAGAGAGGCAATGAACCAGCGTCACTTGCTCTAATTCCCTCTGCTACTGCTAACCAGATATGGGATCTTGGACCTAAGGGACCCAACCCCACACACACAACTTAGTTTCCTCACCCATAACAAGAGAGACAGCATAGCACCCTACCTCAGGGTATGCTTTCCCTACCTCACACCCTCGATCACTCTTTACTGGGAGGTGAAGGGCAGTCTTGTGCACTGTAGAATATTTAGAGCAATCTTGACAGCTGCACAATAGATGATGGCAGTATGTTTCCCCCAGCCCTGATCATTAACAATAATATTTCCAGACCTTGCCAAATGTCCCTTTTGGGTTCCCCAGTTGGGAACCACAGGTCTAGGCAGCATTGTGAGGACAAGGGAGGTGATAGTTGGAAGCACTTTGCAGTGAGCCATGACATGGATCTATTTTGAAAAACAGTCACTAAAGCCTAAGAGACAGCAGGAGGTGACAAGCCACAAGATGACAAAACAGGACCTTGAATGGACCACAGGGTGACAACCAAACAACCTTTGGGAGGGACAAACTCTACAAGTGGAGTCCAGCCTGGCTGGCCTCGTCTCACAGGACCTAGAGCTTTTCTTTCAACCCAGGTTCAGAAAGTAGTGAATTACTTTCTGCTCCTGCTAGCAAAGCACCATCACACAGTACAAATTCCTCATTTGATTTTTTCCTTTTCTTTTGCATGCGTGCATATGCCTACAAGATGTACCTGTCCAGCAACTATTGAGTGCTTACTAAAAACCAAGGATATGGTTTCCACTTACGTGTTGCTAGTTACATAGGTATAGATGACTGATATATTTATGCATGGTGATATGTGCTAATGATACAGGGTACACACCTGAGAGATATATGTGCACATATAGAAACTGTATTTCCATATGGGGGAGATAGCATAGAACAACAGTGTGGGATTTGGAGAAAGAACAAAGTTTGCATCCTTGACACATATTGGCAGAAAATAAAGAAAAGAAAATAAAGAAAAACTCCTATGACACATATTGGCAGAAAATAAAGAAAAGAAAATAAAGAAAAACTCCTATGTTGGCAGAGCTTTAAAACAATTTGCGTTGCTGTGTGTGTGTGTCTGTGTGTAATACCTTTTTAACCACCAGCAATGGTGACCTGCTATGGAATATATTCCAGTGCTTATGTTATTGCCCCAGTGCTTTGTTTTGGGGATCTATACACTATATGGACATCGCTGGACACTATACACATTTCTGGACACATATCACATCTACTCACCTGGGCCAGGCTGGGCTCTATTTGCAGTTTGTTTCCTATCTGCTGCACAGAAGTCTTCCTCAGTGTGCAACCGTCATGTTTTGCCCATCTTTTCCCTGCTGATGGACAGCTCGAGTCCCTCCCATTCCCCACTACCACTCCCTTAAACATTCCCCCAGTGAACTTTCTGTGGGATATAAAACCAGGAGCAGAGTTGCTGCCACTCAAATTTTAATGTGCACACAGCTCACCTAGGCATCTTGTGAAAGGGAGAATTCTGACTCAAGAGATCTGACAGTGAACCTGATAATTCACATTTCCAGCACACTCCTGGAGGTGTTGCTGCTGATGCTGCTGCTATCCAAGGCCTACATTCAGATTTCCCTAGAACGGCCACATCAGTGGACACTCCATGGACTTAGCTAGAAAACGAGACAACCCTCCTGGCCTCAGTGACACGGTGTGGCCTTGAGGGACTTTGCCACCAACTGCCATTAGTCAAAAGCAAAATATCCTTGACTATTTTGCCTTAAGCTACACTCAGTTTCCAAGGACATCACAAAGTGCTGGAGAGGCACGATCTAGGATGACATCCAGACCAACAGCCTGGTTTCAGAAAAGGGGAAACTGAGGCTAAGAGACATGCAAGGAAACACAAAATTCTGAGCAGAGCCAAGTTTAGAAATTCCTGAGTCTTGGCATCTTGTTCCTCTACACAGCCCTCTCTGGGAGAGCAGAAATTCAGCCATAATTTACAGGACTTAGTTCACTTTCCTGATCTTTCTCCATTTCTGCCACCCCACCCCACTGCACTCTCCCATTCCTTACTCCCCAGCCCATCTCGCTTTTAAAGGCTGGCCGGAATCATCCATTATGTGACCAAGTATTGGCTTCAAATGATAGATGAGACAACTGACATTTCAAATATTCGAGACGAGATACAGAATTCTGATCACAGCCCAGTCGGATACATCATCACATCTCTTTCCCTATTCCTCCTGGGCAGCAATTGTCCCCAAACACACACCAGCTCACCGCTCCCCACCCTTGCCCCAACATTAATTTCCCTGATTCATTTTTCATGCCTTTGAATTCTGCCTTTCCAAAGCAGAATATGTTTCTGAAGCTGTTTCTCTTGCCTCCCTTCCCCTCATGAATATTTCAAATGCAATAGTGATATGGTTGCTCAACCTTAAAGGCACACCAACTTTATCTTATTTATCTTACCGAGCTGCTTCCGATCTTGAGATTAAGTCCAAAACATCCTTTGAGAGTTTGTTTGGGTTGTTTTCCCCCAGGCTGCCACTGCTGTTTATGTAAATTATAAGCAGCCTCTCTCCTCCCCCACCAGCCCTGGGCACAGACCCTGGCCCCCATGCCCACCTCACCATGCCAACTTTCCTCCTTTGGGGAGATGCACCCCATGCTGCTCTCCAAGCCAGCTGGCAGGCCTCCTAAGGGGTCCCTGCTGTGGCATAAATCTCCCCTGACTTTTAGTCCAACAGTCCCTCAGAAGCACAAAACTAACTCCCCTTGTGACCTTGGGAAGGGTATTTCACCACTCTGGTCCAAGTCTTCCTGTCTACAGACAAGGGAAAACCATGATCCTAAAACCTTTGCAGCTCTAAGTCTCTGTGTGATGTAAGCTGGCAAACAGTACTAGATTCTGAAGTAGGCAGTATGTGCTCAGACCCAACGTCTGCCACCAACCAGACGTGAGGCCCTTAATTAATCAGGCTACCAATGAATTATGCCTACCACCAACCCAAACCAAAAAAATGCTTAAAACAAGGCCAGTTGGTCACCACAGTCATAGGTGAATTGAGTGACTTGTGAAAAGCCTACTCCACTGACCTAAGTGCATATATAGCATTAATTAGCATTGCTTTTATTAACTATTCTATCCATGGATGTAAAGGAATTTTTTTCACTTCTGATTTTTTTATGAATTTTTTTAATTTCTTTATATCAGAGCAATATAATCTCATGATAAAAATGTCTTAAAAGGAAAAAAACAAAACCTCTTGTTGCAGCCTCTCTCCACTTTGCATCCCTCTCCTCAAAAGCATATGCTGTCAGTCCTTTTAGTTCCTCATGCTTAAATCTCCCTCTAATACAATCACCATTGTACCCAAACTTCCCCAGCAGCAGGGTGGCATCCCACATTTAATAATTCTATGTCCTGGACACTGAGGATCGATTAAGGAGAGAATGCAACCCTAAAAGCCCCTCTAGTAGGCCATTCATTAACTCTTCAATGCTGGATGGTTGGCAGGTAGGGCTATAGTGGCAGAAAGAAGAGCAGTTTCTTGCCACACTGTACAAGTATTTAGACACTGGTGAATATTGCTGACTATAACCCTGCATCACCAACTCCATAGGGAGGAAGGCCTCCAAGCAGAGACTGGAAGAAGAACCAAACATCTGGGCCTCCAGGTAGGCTTAGAGCTATAGCATCCTAGAGACTTGTTTTGCATCTTGGTCTCCTAGCAACACTATCTCTAGGTCATGATAAACTGGTCCAGGTCAAAAAAAGTCCATTTGAAGAGGAAGAAATCAGCTTCATCAGGAAGACGAAATCAGCTTCAGAGAGCGACCCCTCCTGGTTAAACCCAGGTACAGAGATGTTCTAGCAGGTCATGCTCAAGACAGAAAGAAAGTCTTCTACCAGCTGTCAACTGCCCTGCTTTGTGCCAAGCACCAGTTTTCATTATTGTCACCTGACAGGTAAGAAGCTGGTTCACACTGCTGTCAGCTGGTGTGGCTTGTCAGACACTGGTGAAGCTGTCAGCCACAAAATCTAGACTTAAGGCTGAGAAGTGAACAAAGCAGTCCAGAAAGAATCAGCCCCTCAGTCATCTGAAGAGACTAAGAGAAGAGAGAATGCTTCATCTCCTTATGGCACTGCCCCAACCACCTCAATACACCACCCCAGATAGGGGCACAGGAGGGCAGAAACACTGAACAAGAGCCTGGATTCTGCTTCTTCCTTAGTTGGAAGCAACAGAAATCAAAAACAATTACAAAGAAAGAACTCACATCATCAAAATAACAGTGATCTCACACATAAAAAAGGTCCTGATGGTCCACCTCTCTAGAGCAGTAGTTCTTAATCCCACTTACAGGTAAGCGTGAACCAGAGAAACTTTGGAAAGCCTGGTTCCTCACCTTTAGAAATTGGAATTTAATTGACCTGGGGCAGGAGAGGAAATGGGTCGATCTACTCACCTCATTGAAAATCTAAAGTGAAGTTGAAAGTAAGATGTACTCGTCCAAGGACGACACCCACGTGGGGGCCAAAGACCAGCAGTGCCCCATTTTCTTCTCAGAGGGGCTCATCAGCAGTGCAGAATCTCAGAAACATCCCCAAACCTTCAAAATCAGAACCTGCATTGGAACAAAATCCCCCAGGTGAGTCACATGGATTTAAGATTGAGAAGCACTGAGTGGGTCTAACCACTCCACACTCCTCAAGGCCTCCCCTAAAAATGCAAATCCCCAGGAAATAATGTCTCTGCCAAACTGTGATGAGCCATGCCCTGGTCACACCCTAACAAAGGACAAGGGAATGGCAAACTATGCTTGGCAATCACCAGATCTACAGTGCAAAGATGGATTGTTAAAGGAGCAGGTCGCAGAGCAGATAAAACTACGAGTTAAGCACAGAAACCTGAAGCTCAGTCAGAGAAATAACACAAACTACCATTATTAAATGCCTACTGTATACCAGGCAGTGGGCCAATGATTTTAATTAGCTCATGTAATCTTCCCAATAATCCATGAGGCAGATACTACTGTTACTACTATTGCCACTACTGCTATGACAGCTACTACTATTTTATACTATTTTAGAAAGAAGAAACTCAGGTTCAGAGCATTAGGTCTGTACTTGTGCCAAGTTCTTGAATGATGCTGATGTTGTCCGCCCAATCACATATGTTGAGAGCCACACATTAGTCCTGAGCCAAGAAAAGGCAGTAGTAGCCAAGTTGATAACTTTTTGAGTAGTTTGTCTAGAAACTGCAATATATCTCCCTACAAGAGTAATGCTGAATATTAGACAAATCTGTAGCTAAACAGCAAGAGACATTCCCCCCTCAGCCTGGAGAAATGCTTTGCCCAGGAAGCAGGAGTGGATCACATCTTACAGAAAGTGCACATTGGAAGCCAAAAACCTGCCTCAAAATATAGTTGGTGGAAATTCTTTGGAATTCATAGAATTAGCAGAGTCATTTCCCCCAAACACACATCTGACTGGGAGAAGGATAACATCTTTAGGATAAAAATACTGGGGGGGGGGGAATAAATAACGCAGCCCTGTGTTTTGCTTGCGTGCTTTTTCTTCCTTAAATCTTTCATGAACTAAGCACAGTTCAGCAAATATCTAGAGATAACTAGTTATTCTCAACTAGTCAACTCTTTCTTGCTCAAAATTAATGCTTACAGATTCCAGACTGCCAAATCTGGGACCTATTACTTTCTGGCTATGGTAATTAGATCAGTTGTTTAACCTTTGGGGCCTCATTATCCTCATCCATACATAGAGAATTATAATGGTACTTAAACTACAGGTGACTGGAAGGATGGCGTGTGCTAACACATGTAAAGTTCACAGTAAAAGAGCTGGAATATTACAAGTTCCCAATAAATACATTTTATTATTATTATTGGTGAAAGAATTGATGGTCTTAAAATACTGCTAGCAATAATTGAAATAGTTGGATCCCTGCTAATAACTACATCAATGATTCTGATATCTGACACTGCCCATACTACTGTCAAGAACATAAACAGGTAAGAAAATTTTCTAGAAAGCCACTTAACAATATGTATATTAGAAGCCTTACAAATACTCACTTGCTTTGACCCAGAAAGTAGACTTTAGGAATTTATTTTAGGAGTGTGAGCCAATATGGGAGCAAAGATACATACCCAAAGATGCTACTATATTATTGCAAACATACTGTATAGCAAGAGGAAAACATTTGGGAAAGTATGCTATTTCATGTAACGGAATCATCTGCAATTATTAAAATAATGTCCACAATCTTTAATGGAGAAATCCTATTTTATCACGTTATTTTTAAAAATACAGTAATATCTTGGTTCACAAACAAAAGTGTCTGGCAAAATTTTGCTACTGTTTTCAAGCTGCTCATTGAGTGACAAACATGACCACGGCCATCTTCCCCACACAAACACAAACGCAGCCATCTTCTCCCAAATCATAAAGAAAATTAAGCTCATAAATCGAGGTACCACTGTCTATGCAAAATTTCATATAGACCATCAACTCAATTATGTAAATATATTAAAGACAAAGGGTGAGAATAATCCAAAGTTAATTGTTCTAGGTCTTGGGAATAGACTTCTTGTGGTTTTGTGCATTGTCCAGATTTTCCTTCATAGTCACCTTTATCACCAGGGAAGGCAGGGTTTGGTGGAGGAGATTGTGTCAAACTAGACCTTTGATCTAGAGAAGATTATTTCTGCCTGGGTGTGTCTATACACACTTTTTGTAGTGATAATTAAAAGGGGTAGAGTGTTGGTAGAGAAGGGAAGTAGAAAGGAATGAAGAGATTTTGTTTCTATCAGTATTAAAAGAGGCAAAGAGTGGTGAGGTAGAAGATACCAGCAGTAGTGTCAGAGTCTTGGAGGGAAGCGGGGAGGCTTGGGGGAGTGAGGATAGAGTCTCCTGTGATGTTTCCACCTGATCTGTCACCAATCTGATCACGAGAAGAATTAACACTGCATACATAATCTATGGACAGGAGATGGGAAAATATCCCATGAGAGTGCATGGCCTTTTTGAGTAGCAAATTGACAGAAACTCAATTCAAATTGGTTTAATGAAGAAAAGCTGAGCCTAGGAGGAATCTGTAAGTTCAAGGGAAAACAGGCTCACAGGCAGTGTGACCATCCTTCCTTCTCTCCTCCTAGCCTGGCTGTCCACTGGCGTTGCCCCCAGGCAGACCATCCCTCAAGGGGAGACAACTACCAGCAGCTTCCATCGCCCTGGCTTTCCTCTCCAATGAACTGAGCACTCTTCTTCCCCTATGGATGATGCAACAGTCCCAAAACCGATGCTCCAGCCCGACCTCAGTGCCTGTCCCCAAGCCAGCCAAACTAGCTGGGGGATGGCATTGTTCACCTCACACCTTCACCTCACACATCACAAAAAGTCTGACTCCTTTTTCTCTTAAGTCACCCAAAACACAGAGAATGAAAAATGGAGAACGGAAAGCTCTCCTTTCCCCCTTAAAAAAGTGGGAAGCTGGTCTAAGAAAAATGGGAATGGAGATTATGCAAGTAAAACCAACAGAAAATCACTAGGAAGGTTTCCCCCCAAAATAGAGCCAACCACTCATTACCCCTAGCTGATATCAGAAGGAAGGATTTGGTAGTGTCTGCTAACTAGCTCATGGTTCTTGAAAGTGGCAAATCCCCCTCCCCAAGGGGACATGTGGCAAGAACTGGGGGAGGATGCTACTGGTATCTAGTGGGCAGAGGCCGAGGATCTTGAGGGACACTCCTGCAGTGTACCAGACAGCCCTTATAGCTACCCACTTTCTGTTCATTCACCCATAATGGAACACCTGAAACTGGTTATTTTTTAAAAAGTCATTTAGCTTGAAATTCTGAACATCCAGGGACATGGCATGAGCACCTTCTCAGGCAAGAGCAGCCTTGGATGCATCGCAGCATCTCCAGTGGCATCATGGAAGAAGCACCTAGGACAGGGAGACAGCAGTCACATGATGAGACAGGAAGGCAGATGGGGATCCAAGAGCCAGCTCTTTCATAACAACTCACCATCACAAGAGCTGACCTCCCTGCGACTAGCATTAACCGCTTCCCAGGACAATGTCTGCAATGAACTAAAGCCCAAGTTCTTTAAAGTCCCAACACCTCCTACTGCCACTTTAGGGACCAAGCCTCCAGCACATGAATGCTTTGGGGACAAACCACATCCAACCATAGCATCCCAGCACAACAAAGGACCATCCAATGGTACTGAGGTTGCGAGCTGACCACATAGATGATTTATTGCCCAAATCAGAATACTTTTGAGGCAGGCCAAACCAGAAGAATGGGCATAATGGGGACTATGTCAGCAAACAAGAATATATGGTTGCTCTGCACCCAGCACTCTCCAAATACCAGGCAGAATCATTAGCATTAGAGGCCTAGATTCAGAGGAAACGCTTCACCCTCACTATCGTCGATACAGGACTGAAAAGCTGGACTTCACAATGGAGTTTTACTCTTTCATTTTTTCTGCTCTCTCTTTTCTTTCTGGTGCTGCTGACAATCCCTGGCATCAACATCTATGAGGTCACTGAAATCTACCAGGGCCCATCAGTCTCATGGGGCCAGATGTGCCCAAATGTCTGCTCATAGATGCTGCTTCAAAAAATTGTCTCCTGCTTGGCCCTTATTACAGCAAGAGGCAGCTGCTTGCTCAGTGGACAGAATCCCACCCCAATTAAATTGCTGGAGCTCTGATGGGAAGGAGGTGGAGGCAGAGGAGAAGGAGGGAGCTGGGAAGCTCACGTACCGCTCCTGCCTTTCGTTTTTCATCTCAGAAGAGCCAATTTTAATCTTGCCTCAGGTCATAAAAGAAATTAATTTGATTCTCTCAACCTTGCTTGGAGTGGACACATGTCCTCCACTGGAGCATCTGCTGCTGAAAAATCTGGAGCAAGGGAACCCTCCCCTTGAAATGATTCCGGTTTCAGGACTGAGCCAAAATTATTCGCCTGCAGCCTGAGAGAGAAGCAGCTGCCCAGAATTCTCTGGGCTGTCACTTTTGCTGGTAAATTCCCAAAATGGTTCTCATAGTGGAGGTGAGTCTGAAGTCACCGACAGCTTACCCAAAGGGGGTAGAGCTGGCCATGGAACACACCAAAACAGAATTTAACTGTAGCATCTGCCTGTCCCATGAGTCCTAATATGTGCCTTATTCCCTGTGTGATCCTCTCTCCCCTGAGGGTGGATGGAAATTGTAAATTGCTTTTAACCAATAGAGTATGTCAGAGGTGCTGGAGGTCACTTTTTAATGGTCCCTATAGAGGATTCCATCTTAGCAGACTGGAGAGAGAGACCCCGGTCACTTTTTGAGGAAGTATGATACCACTTCCTTTGCATAAGCAGTGGCTTCCTCTTCCTTTGCAGAGATCCACACAGCAGAACTGCACAGGGCCCCAGGTAACACGCAGCAAGCAAACAAAAACCCAGTCTCGCAATCACCCTGGGGACCTGCTGATATACATTTTCATGTAAAATAAACCAATACTGTCAGCCCTCCATACCCAAGGGGTCAACCAACTACAGATTAAACAAAATATATATCAAAAATATTTAGGACAGATGGACTCCATTTGTACAAAAAAGTACACCTTTTTTTGTCAGTACATCCTTAAACAATATACCAACTATTTCCACAGCATTTATGTTGTCTTCAGTATAAGTAATATAGAATAAATTAAAAGTATAGCAGAGGCTACTTGTCTCAAGCACTCATGATTCAAATATGCTGCCACCAGCTTTCCATCACCCCCTCAGGTTCCAATACCCGCCAGAGATGAGTTCAGAGACTCTCACCTCCCAATTCCCTGAAGAAAACAAGCCCACATGGCCTTTGATCCGACATCTGCCCCCTGAATCCAGTCAGCCAGAGTTAGAAGAATCATAAGCAGAGTCTTGAATCTCACAGGACATTGCAAAGGATAAATTTCTGAAAAAGTAGACATACAGGAGGAGCAAAAATAATTGGCTGAGAAAATAGTTGGTAGAGGTGACAATCTTCCTGGCAGAGAATGCAAGAGGCTGCTGTATTCCAGAATACAAAGAAAACTCCTCCTGGACTCTCAGGATCACTGGAGAAGAATCTGAAAGAAGCTGAATTCCAACAGAAAAAACAGAGCAGAGTCTGAAAAACACCACCTAGAGAGTTTGGTTCAACTTTCAATTGCATAGAATTTAGATTACAACCATGTATGCATGGCCTCCACCACCCCCATTTCCTCCTAGGCAAAACTTCCTGAGGGTAGAGTCCACCTGCATACTTTCTGAAATGTGTCAGAGACAGTGTCTTCATCTGAGTGGGGTGATGTAAGTCATTACCCTAGACAGGGGGCTTTGTCAGCAGAAATCTCTTTCCCACGGTTCTGGATGCTGGAGGTCCAGTATCAGGGTGCTGGAACTGTCCGAGTCTGGCAATGGCCCCTTCCTGACTCACAGAAGGCCGCCTTTTTACTATGTCTTCATGTGGTGAGGAAGCAGATGACATCTCCCCCATGTCTCTTTGTTATGGTTTAGATCCAAAGTGTATCCCAAAGTCTCATATGTATGGAAGGAGATTGGATCTTGGGGGTGCTATACTCATCAGCAAATCCATCCATCAATGGGTTCAGTGGCTGAATGTGCTGGAAGTTACTGGGAAGTGGCTTGGAAGGGTGTCTTCTCGTCCCTTGCTCCTCCCTTCTCCTTCTGTTTCTTGACAGTCATGAGTTTTCATATCTTTTCCTCTGCCATGCCACTCTGCCATCCTGTGCCTGCCTTAGAGCCAGACTACCATGGAATGAAACCACAAACCAAAATAAACCTCTCCTCCCCTCTTCTTCTTGAAGTTATGGGCATAACGTATTTTATCCCAATGCTCTTAATGTAACCTTTACATCCTAATACTGACCCATTCAGGTTTAGGCTTCACCATAGGATTTTGGGGGACACAAATACTCATTCTGTCTATAGCAGACTGGGCTGGAGTGGAAAGGGTGGTAAGATTCAGCCTGAGAAGTGCTGATCTGAACTGTGACCAGGTGGTGAATGAATTCCTATAGGGCCCCTGGGGTCCCCATAACTAACGCTGCAATTCCACCACCCCTCCAGCACGCATACAGAAAACACAGACATGTCACAATTTCACATACATTTCAGATTTGTGCCGAATCAGCCCTTGATAAAGCATGTGGCCATTTGCATCACAGAAATCAGCTTCCTCCCTGGGCCTGAAATTAGAAGCTCAACCAAAGGCTGGGTACAGATGATCTCCACTGTCTGTGGAGGGTTGCCTCTCCTTTGCTTTCTGCAGGGCACATTTCAAGTGCTCATCAGCTGTCCTGGAGGAAGGGCAACAGGCCCAGGGGGGTGAGCTGGCATATGAAGAGGGCAGCAGCAGAGGGACATGGCTGGAGACAGTGGAGCCAACTGGTGCCTGGACAGCATCCTGCTAGTTGGTCTCCAATGGAGAAGTGTGCCTTGGCACAATTTTACACCAAATCCAAGGCCAGATTCTGAATTTTGATGGGGCCCATAATACTTTGCCTAAATAACTCACTTTGACCATCAGCACATCCCAATGCCCCACCACTCAGGACAATGCGTGAAATCAAAATGAGGCGTTCTGAAGAAAGAGAACTGGATGAGGCTATGAGAAAGCACAGTGGAAGAGTCAATGGGGTGGGGACAGGGGGTCTCTGAGGTTGCGATCTTTAAACTAAGACTAGAACAACAACAGTTTAAAAAGAGTAAAGCATGAGGAAAGTGCTCAGATGGAGATCGTACATGCAAAAGCTCTCCACTGAGGAGGGCTATGTGTGGGAGGAAATAGGACGGGGAGTAATGTGGAGAGCCTGGTGAGAGGCAAGCTGGGGAGATGGAGGGGGCTGGTCACACAAGGTTGGGCTAACTGTTAAGGAGTTCACGTGTCCACAGAAACTCATCCACAATTCATGGATGCTAATGTATGTCAAACTGGGTTCTGTTGGGAAGGAGGCTGGTCCATCTTCTTTGCTAGAATGTGAGCTTTCTGAAGGCAATGACTTTGGCTCAGTGACCTCTGGCTTAAAGATTTATGCTTGGGGTTCTACCTGCAGCACCCAGAACAGGACCTAGAACAAGAGAATGGTCTCCTGCTCCTCACAATGGTTACGCTTGCAGAGAAGCTAAACAGATTGTCCCTGTCTACAGTGACGGCAGTCAGAGTCCTCAAAACCACTCTTAAGTGCACTGATTTGCTAGAACTCACAGAACTCAGAAAAGCCACTGTGCTCATGGTGATGGTTTACGACAGCGTGGGATGTAGTGTGACAACATATACAGAGTCCAGCCATCCAGGGTGCCCACCCCAGCCTCAGTGCCTAAGGTCATTAGTAGATTTGGCCTTGCTTGTTCAGTCTCCAGTTCTTCCAGAGGGCACTGATTCTGCACAGCCTAAAACACAGGCATTCACAATACACCACATGTTTACCCAAGCACCAGGTAAACAAAGACACTCTCATAAGGGAGACTATTCCAGAGACTTAGAGATTATGAGGAGCCACTACCTTCTGTGCATCTGCAGGACTGAAAAGTGAAAAAACACCCAGAATGTTCACCATGAGAAAGCTGATTAGCCAGTTAATACATATCCATATCCTGGAATACTGCACAACTGTTAAAAAGCAGGAGGCCACACTGTATTACTGATATGTGAGAATAAAAAGAGACATTCAGTGAAAAAAAATCAAGATGCAGGATAATATACACTTGTATGTTTTAAAAGTGGGAGGCAATTTTTTTAATATAAAAAGGGTATCCCTGGAAGATTTTAAAAGAATGCAGCAATGCCTGTAACCTTGAGGAAAAGATACCAGAGACTGAGGTGAAGAGAGATTAAAGTTTCTCTGTAAACTTTTTATAGTGTCAAATATAATTTTTTGCCATATGCCCACATATTCTATTCAAAAAAGAATTTTTTAACTGGAAACAATGAAAAATCTTACAGGCATGCAAACTAAATTAATTATCCATTCCTGTAACTTCAACATGCATTTAAATCTGCAGGCATCCTGGCCTCCAGGATTGATTGGCTGGAAATGGAGAGCCTCGGCAATTTCCTTTCGCGAGGACAGATGTTGACATTGTTCCTGTGATTTTTCACAGATGTTTGCCTTCCAGCATCTTTACAATCATGGGTGTCTCTGCCAACTTGGAAATCCCAAATTTCTCATCTCAAATCAAGTTGATAGGAAAATGCAAAACCATTCTCCTGTTTTGAAAGAGTTTATAGATGGTGACCGACAATGAGAAGGAAGGAGTTTAAGGAGGAGCCAGTATATCCCTAACTCCCCTTTCATAAACCCTCTTTGTCAGTCCCATGCCTCAGTTTACCCAACTGAGTTAGATAGAGAGAAATTTTCTTTTAAATATGAGCATGGGCTTTGGAGTCTGGGAAGCCTGAGTTTTCTCACTGCTCTCCAGCTGTGTCACTGCAAACCAGTTCACTCATCCCCACTTCCTCTCACTGGTCTATAAAAAGGGGGTCATAGCACCAACTTCACAGTATGGCCTTACGATGCCAAGAGTGAGCCATGCATGGCACCTCCAGAGTGCTCCACATGGCTTTCCCTCCCCTCTTGTACCCCCACCACCCCTCGCAGCTTATCCTCCTTCTTCAAGCCCATGTATTACTTGAAGGGCTCAGGGATCTTGCAGGACCTTCAGATTCACCCAGTGTTGAGACTTAGATGGAAACAACCTCCAGGCCCCAGAAGTCTCCTATCTGTTTCTCCTCCTTTAGCATCCTACTGTTCCTAAATGACAAACACAGGGACATTACCCACTGATAAAATGAAACCTCCTGCACAGCCATGGTGGCACACACCTCTAATCCCAGCACTTGGGAGGCTGAGGCAGGAGAATTTCCATGAGTTTGAGGTCAGCCTGAACTACATAGCAAGACTCTCTCAAAACAAAACAAAAAACCAATATAGAATGAATACTCTATGGACAGATCATTGTAGATTTTAGATGTTTTAACACATTCCAAAAAATGGTAAGGATTTCAAGTGGTTGATTTGTTAATTGGCCTCATCTAATCATTCTCATTGTAAACATATATCAGAACTTTACATTGGCTGGGCACAGTGACATGTGACTACAGTCCCAGCTTCTCAGGAGAAACACTTAAACCCAGGAGTTGGAGAATAGGCTGGGCAATAAAGCAAGACCTTGTCTCAAACACAAAACCAAAAGCCCTTCACATTGCACCCCCAAAATATATGTAATTATCATGTCAATAAAAATAAAGTTAAATGATTAGATTAATGTTAAAAACAAAAAAGCCAATCTTCTCTGCATGTTAGCTAACAATTTAGCACTTGCTGCATCAGGTTCTTGAGAGGTGTTTTGCTTGCATTATACCACAGAGTCCTCTGCCCTCCAAAAAGTGCCATTATTATAACCATTGCTACCTGTGGGTGTGGGATGTAACTTGTCAGACTACTGGGCAATAGATCTGGGAATCTAATGAATTTGAGGCCTGGCATGGACCAGATCTATTCAGGTTGGTCCCCACCTGGTTGTTATTAATGGGTGCTTTTATGCCCCCTGCATTGAGATGATACTGTAATTAATTTTGCTCCTGTGGCTGAATGTGATTATGTGTAGGGCTGGTACTTACAAGTTGTCTAGTCATGTCTTGGAGTCTCAATTTGCTCACCATCCATGAAGTGAAGATAACAAAGGTGACAGAAAGGGTTTAAGAAGGATTTTTGGAAAAGGAAGTGCTATAAACTGAAGGTACGTCTTGTCTCCCTCCCAAAATGCTGCAGCCCTAATCCTCAGTGTGACAGTAGCTAGAGATTCTTTGGGAGGAAATTAGGTTCTAAGGAAGTTACAAAGGTGGGATCCTCGTGATGGGTTAGTGTCCTTCTTTGAAAAGACAACAAGAACCTGCCCCCCACCCTTGCCTTGAGAAGTGAGGATACACAGCAGGAAGGCTCTGGTCTGAGAGCCTGGAACATAGGCCTCCCTGAGAAGCTGAAACAGACAACATGGTGACATAGGACTTCCAGCCTCCAGAACTGAGAAATAAATGTCTATTGTTGAAGATATTCTGTGTACATATTTTGTTCGGGCTAAGCTGAAGCAGCATAGTTGGTCCTTTGTCAACATTTCTCTCTAGTACCCACCTTGGACAAGGCAAACAGGACAATGAAACAAAGCACATCTCACAAACACTGGCATTCATGGGCTAAGTATGCTCACCACAAGAGAAGGAAGACGTGAGGGCAAACAGAATTATGTCCTTGAGAAAGTACAATAAATATGAGTTTGCTGAGGGATATTAGTTTTGCATGGACCAAAAAATGAGGAAAATTTTTTTGGTTTAGTAATTTAGAGAATATCTCAGAGAACATGAAGGTTGGGGCATAGCTGAGTGGTAGAGCACTTGCCTAGCACACATAAAGCCCTGGGTTCCACCCCCAGTTCAAGGGGGTGGGGATGAGTCTGAAATCTTACAGCCTTATGTTTGTAGGATGGTAAGTAGTTATCACTGTTATAAAGCTGACTGATGTTAACTAAGTAGATGATATTTGCTATGCACTATGTGGTAAGCATATTCCATGCATTAAATAATTTAACCCTTATTATAATATCACTACATTAGTCTGGATTATCCAGAAAAATGAAATCAAAGAGTAAGGGAAAGAAAAAGAGAGATTGACTAGAAGAAGAGATTGACTCATTTGATCATGGAAGATGACAAGTTCTGAGGTCTGCAGGGTAAATCTGCAATCTTGAGACCCAAGGAGGGTAGTATTCTGGTTACAGCCCCAAGGTTGAAAGAAAAAGCTGATGTCCCAATTTGAAGACTCTCAAAAAGTAAGAATTCCTTCTTGTACAGATCTTTTGTTCTAGTCAGTCCTTCAACTGATTGGATGAGGTCCACCCACATAAGAACAGAAATCTACTTAATTAAGTCTATCAATTTAAATGCTAGTCTCGACAAGTCAAGATGGTGGATCAGTGAGCAACAAAATACAAAACCTCCTGGGAGAAACAACTCATATGCCAGAATAAAACACCCTGGAGAGACCCAGACAGAGGGAGATGGATTCCTTGGCACAGGAAGAAATCAAAATGTAAAAAAGCTTGTCAAATACTTTGGGACTACAACTGAAACAGCTAAAAACTATGGGACACAGCATTTTCACAGTGACCTGCCATGTTTGCAACCACCTGAATCCGTGCCGGCTGGCAGAGCTGCCCAAAGTCATTCCTGCCGCCACTCACAGGAACCACAGCAGAGCTGAAGTCAGGTGTTGGTGAGCCCAACAGAGAGCACAGCCGGCAAAGGGACCTCCATTAATCCACAGTCAGTGCTGGGAATGAGACCCCCACACACAGGAAGGGCGCAACCAAATGGGTGACCTATTGGAATCAGGCAGGAGGAGTCTGAACTGGGAGCAACAGTGACTTCAGTTGGTTCCTCCCTCCCCAGAGCAGATTTGTGGGATTTGCTTGGACTGGGCCGCACCCCTGGCCGGGACCCAATGAGCCGTCCCAAATCGATTCCCTGCACCTAGCACGCACTAACCGGGTGAAGGACCCTGAAGTTTGGCTGGCCCAGTGGGGAGGGGCAGGCACATGCAGCTGCTGCTTACAACTCAGTGACAAGAGCAGGCAGGAGAGGGTGGAGGTCCCTTGCCAGCATGGTTCAGAGGAAATGTGGCCAACAGGGAAGGGAGTTGGGACCTGCACTGTAACCTGTTTGGAGGAAGCCAGGACCATGACAGGAGAGAGAGGCAGGAGGAGGCCTCTAGCCCAGAACCCTGAGATCCCTGATCCAGGAGAGGGAAAATCAAGGGAGACTGAGGGTGGCAAACACACAACATCAGACATGGCTTCAAGGGACATTAAGAGATATGTTCAGGACCTTGTAGACAAGCTCAAAACTGAAATATTAAATCAGGTAAAGCAAGACATGAGTAGAGTAATAAAAGAAATGCTCTCAGGAAACATCTCTCAGAAAGATACAGACAGAAGAAGGGAGGAACAGAAAAAAAGGTAAGAAACATTCGATAAAGAATATAAAGAAAATATAGAATACATGAAGCAGATTCAAAGAGACTACCAGGAAATTAAAAACTCCATTGAAAGCTGGCAAAACTCCTTAAAAGAAACTAAGGATAGACTATCAAAACTTGAAGACAAGTTTGCAATATGTGATCATGAAAGGAAAGATCTCTTAAAATTAACAAGGAAACAGGCAGTAACAATACAAAGGCTAGAAGATGACAAGAGAATCTACAATTTAAGAATAA